>PVHX01000863.1:14683-247245 GCA_004024805.1 Geosciurus inauris | reverse complement strand
AATAAAAATAAAAATAAAGCCAGAAAAGAAATGAGACCTAAAAACCTAAAAGGATTCTGCCATTCTCTGAAAGTCTCTGAAATGATACTAAAATTAATTTGGAAAATTAATTTCACTATGCTTTCTCACAAACACACACATAATTACAAAACATATATAAATATATGATTATGTTACATATTATACACATAATTACATGCGCTATTTTGTGTTGTACATATACTTACACACATATAATACTATACATAATTATATATATATGTATACACATATGCATTTATTTTTTATATGCAGAGTGACAAAGCAGGGGCATAGAGAAGGAAAAGCAAACTACATTCTAAACAAAAGCATAAACTTTTAAAATTTTTTAGTTGTAGATGGACACAATACCTTTATTTATTTATTTGGTACTAACAATTGAACCCAGTGCCTCACATGTGCTATGCAAATGCTCCACCACCAAGCCACAACCCCAGCCCCATGCATAAACATCTGAATGCCTTTATGATAAGCACTATTACTGTAAGTAAACAGACAATAAATCACATTATAATTTTTTCTTGGAGAGGGTTACTAGGAATTGAATCCAAAGGTACTCTACCACTGAGCTACGTCACTATCTTTTCTCCAGTGTACGTGTTTGGCTTCTTTGTCTAGTATAAGGTAACTGTATGTAAGTAGGTTCATCTCTGTGTCTTCTATTCTATACCATTGGTCTACATGTCTATTTTGGTGCCAGTACCCTGCCATTTTTGTTACTATAGCTTTGTAGTATAATCTGAGGTCAGGTATTGTGATGCCTTCTGCTTCACTCTTCTTACTAAGGAATGCTTTGGCTATTCTGGGTCTCTTATTCTTCCAAATGAGTTTCATGATTGCCTTTTCTATTTCTATAAGGAATGACATTGGGATTTTAATTGGGATTGCATTGAATCTATATAGTGCTTTGGGAAGTATGGCCATTTTGACAGTATTGATTCTACCTCTCCAGGAGCATGGGAGATTATTCCATCTTCTAAGGTCTTCTTCAATTTCTTTCTTCAGTGTCTTGTAGTTTGCATTGTAGAGGTCTTTCACCTCTTTTGTTAAATTGATTCCCAAGTATTTTATTTTTTTTGAGGCTATTATAAATGGGATAGTTTTCCTAATTTCTCTTTCAGAGGGTTGATCACTGATATATAGAAATGCAATTGATTTGTGGGTGTTGATTTTATATCCTGCTACTTTGCTGAAATCATTTACAATGCCTAATAGAAGAAAAAACAGGCCCAAATCTTCATCATGTCGGATTAGGACCTTATTTCCTTAACGAGACTCCTATAGCACAAGAAGGAAAATCAAGAATCAATAAATGGGATGGATTCAAACTAAAAAGCTTCTTCTTAGCAAAAGAAACAATCAATGAAGTGAACAGAGACATTCTGGGAACAAATCTTTGCCACATGCACATCTGATAGAGCACTAATCTCTAGGATATACAAAGAACTCAAAAAACTGAACACCAAAAAAACAAACAACCCAATCAATAAATGGGCCAAGGAGCTGAACAGGAACTTCACAGAAGATATACAATCGACCAACAGACATATGAAAAAATGTTCAACATCTCTAGCAACCAGAGAAATGCAAGTCAAAACTACCCTAAGATTTCATCTCATGCCAGTGGCATGAGATGGACCTGGGAATCAGACCAGAGACTCAGCCCATTTATTGATTCCTTTTATTTCGTGCGCTTTCGAAGCCTTGTTAAGGAAGTCAGGGCTTAATCTAACAAGACACTTCTCAGAAGATATACAATCAATTGACAAATATATGAAAAAATGTTCAACATCTCTAGTAGAGAAATACAAATCAAAACTATAAGATTCCATCTCACGCCAGTCAGAATGCAGTTATCAAGAATACAAACAACAATAACTGTTGGCGAGGATGTGGAGGAAAAGGTACACTCATACACTGCTGGTGAGACTGCAAATTGGTGCAACCACTCTGGAAAGCAGTATGGAGATTGCTTAGAAAACTTGGAATGGAACCACCATTTGACCCAGCTATCCCACTCCTGGGTCTATACCCAAAGGACTTAAAAATAGCATACGACAGTGACACAGCCACTTCAATGTTTATAGCAGCTCAATTCACAATAACTAAACTGTGGAACCAACCTAGATGCCCTTCAATAGATGAATGGATGAAGAAACTGTGGTATATATACACAATGGATTACTACTCAGGAATAAGAGAGAATAAAATTATGGCATTTGCAGGTAAATGGATGGAGTTGGAGAACATCATGCTATGCAAAGTAAGCCAATCCCAAAAAACCAAAGACCAAATGTTCTGGTAAGTGGATGCTGATCTATAATGTTGGAGGTGGGGGGGGGGGGAATGGAGGAACATTGATTGGGCAAAGGGGAAGGAGGGGAAGGAAGAGGGTCTGGGGACAGGAAAGACAGTGGAATGAGATGGACATCATTACCCTAGGTACATATATGAGTGCACATATGGTGTGACTCTACATCATGTACAACCAGAGAAATGAAAAGTTGTGCTCCATTTGTATACAGGGAATCAAAATTCATTCTGCTGCCATGTACACCTAATTAGAATAAATAATACAAATATTTGTGAGGTTTCAGTCCATCACTGGTTGGGCCCAGTGCTTTTAGGTTTCTGGAGGAGAGGCAAACCACATCTGGACAGAAGCACCTGGTAGAGCAAAGCCATTTACCTCAGGACAGGGAAACAAAAGAGAGGAAGAAGGGACTGAGCCCCATAATGCCCTCTGAGGGTGTGCTCCCAAGGACCCAAAAATCTCTAACTAGGCCCAACCTCCTAAAGTTCCCACCACCTCCTTGTTCTGGGGATTAGGCCCTTGACATATGGCTCTTTGGGAGACATTCCAGATCCTAACTGTAGCACTTTTTGTCATATATGCATTTATACATATTAGATTTTATGCTATATATATCATGACCTAATGACTATGGTCACTACTGACCTTTTTCTCATCCCTCTATCTTTACAATTTGTCACTTTGGCCACTGCAATTGATTAAATGTGGAAACCCTTGGCATTTTCCAAGTTAATTAAATGCCTTTAACCACTCTTCTGATTCACCTATGCACCATTCCCAGACCTGTTTTAAAAGTACAACTTCATCAGGCTTAAAGGCCAGGGTTCCACCAGGTTGATCCAAGTGCTCCACAAGCCCAAGCCCTGTTCTCTTCCACAGACTATCTGATACTGCAGCCGAATGGACTAAGCCTTAAGCTCTTCCCCAGACCTAACTCTAGTGGCCTCCTCCACCAAGGCTACTCCATTTCACAGCACTTTCCTTCCCCATGTGCAATGGCTAAATGGCTTGTGGCCTTCAGAAATCACTGCAAACACCACGTGCCTCAAGAACCTTTCCCCACCTAGTGTCCATCAAGGATTTATGGCTTCCTCCTCCACATACGATAGACTGTACCTGTCTACGGCCTTTAGAACAGGCTGCCCTACATGCCCACTCACTGCTGCTTTCTTCTAGGCAGGTCACAGGCTGTGTCTCCTGCTCTGTTCCTTCGTTTCCTGAGCAAAGATTGCAATTCAGACCAAGCCATCTGGTGAAGGTAACATTTTTTTCAAATTTCCAAAATTTCTATTGATCATTAAATGACCAAAAAGCCATCTTCAATTTATCAGTTTGAATGTTCTTATTCTGCATGGTTGCCCAGTGTCCACAATGACAGTACACTGATAAGCTAGGACATATAAAAATATTTAAAAACTAAGTCTTTTTACCTTTCTCAGGGAGACTAATAAAAAGTTTCGGATACCAAGAACATATGCAAAAAAGTCAATCTAACCATCTGTCACTTAAAAGTAATTTTCTAAAATTATTGTTTTCTTCAATGAGAGAAATGATCAGACTTACGTGAGCATATAAGGTTAGTGATGGCTAGGAGCGGTAACTAAATTTGATAGTTTCAGGTCCTCTGCAAGAAGCACTCACCATTTCCCAAAATAAGGCAATTATGCATTTAGTTGTTACAATCATTTTAAAAGAGGCAGCACATCCATACCAGCACTGTACATTGGCTTGGACAATGAGTAAGGACAGTAATTTTTAAATCCATAATCAAATCCACAAAAAGTAAAATAATGGTTCCCAGGGCTGGGCTGGAGGCAGGAAAATGGAAAGTTGTTTAACATGGGTTCAGGGCTTCAGTTTGAGATAATGAAAACGTTCTGGAGACAGATGGTGGTGATGGTTACAAAACAACAAAGATGTACTTAATGTCACTGAACTGTACACATTAAAAAGTTAAAATGTAAGCCGGGCATGGTGGCTTAAGCCTGTAATCCCAGCACTTAGGGAGGCTGAGACAGGAGAATCACGAGTTCAAAGCCAGCCTCAGCAATGGCAAGGCGGTAAGCAACTCAGTGAGGCCCTGTCTCTACATAAAACACAAAATAGGGGTGGGGATGTGGCTCAGTGGTCGAGTGCCCCTGAATTCAATCTCCAGTACCAAAAAAAAAAATTAAAATGTAAATTTCATGCTATATTTCACCAAAAAACTTCATGAAATGTCTTTTAAACATTTTATTTTTAATAAAAAGTACAACCATAGGTTCTTTTTTTAAAAAAGTGCTGGGGATGTGGCCCAGCTGTTAGGCACCCTTGGGTTCAATTCCCAGTACCAAAAAATAAATAAAAAATAAAAAATCCTAGAAGTACACTACTTCTCTCTCATTAGAGGGTGTTGATTCTATTGTTGTTGTTGTTATTATTAAAAGGAAGGAAAATATGGCCAAGTCACAGTACTACCTCAAACACAGCATAACTTCCAGGGCTCTGGAAAATTCTGTGACCCTGTCAAATTCACAAATGTTTGAGAATTATGGTTTATCAGGCAAATGTCACCACATGCTGAGCGACCCATGAAGCCTTTGCCTCAGGGCTTCACATTCAGGGACTAAGCGACAGGCCCCTGAGCAAAGCCAATTCTGAATTTCATCACCTGCTTGAGACAATGCAGAGAGGGCAACCATAGGTTCTTATTTCCAATTTCAAGACTTGAGTAGGACACCACAAACAAAACAATAGCAATTAAGTCTGATAGCTCTCATATATTAAAGTTTATTTTGTTAATTCTTTATTAAATCTTACCTTCAATTGGAAAGTGCTAATAAATTATTCAAGTTTAATATGACAATTATTTTTAAATCCCAGTCTTCCTTTGAAAAGCTTTTATCTTCTAGGGCCAATCTATGCTAAGTACTCACAACATATACTTGTATAAATACCTATCAGTCATGGAAAAAAAAAAAAAAAACCTGCAGAAGACCTGAATACAAAGTAAACCCAACCCTTATTTCCTGAAGAGTTGTCCTCAAAGTTAAGCCCAGGATGGCTCCACCCAACACAATATATTACAATTAAATGATAAAAATTTAGAGCCGAGCATGGTGGTAATCCCAGCTATTCAGGAGGCTGAGACAGAAGGATCATAAGTTCTAAGCAAGCCTCAGCAACTCTGCAAGATCCTGCCTCAAAAAATAAATAAATAAAATGGACTGGGTATGTATGTAACAGTGGTAGGGCATTTGCCTAGCATGTGAGAAGTCCCAAATTCAATCACTAGTACTGCCAAAAACTAATAAAAATTTAAAAGAACAGGAGGAAAAAGGACCTAAAATCTTCTCACCCTTAACATATTTCTCAAGTAAATAATAGAACATATCTACTATGTATTGTAAACTATGTTATACACATGATAACTACTTTTAGACGGTATTTGCAGCTTCGGAAATTGCCTATATGATGGCATAGTAGTCCAATGTTTTTAATTATCAAAAATTAATAAAATCCCATTCTCAATTCATTCCAATAGGGTAGCCACTAGCCATATGCAAATAAATTTAACTAAAATTAAATAAAATTAAGAATTCCTCAGTTATACTAGCCATATTTTAAGTATCCAAGAACCACACAGGGATAGTGGCTGCCATATTGGATAGTGTAGATCTAAACACTTCCAAAACCACAGATGGTCTATTGGACAGAGCTATTCAAGATACTGTCTTTTTCTGAAGCAACCACAGCACTTTAATTCACTCAACAAATATTTGCCAATCTCCTAATCTGTGACTGGCACTAAGATATCTGCAGGTTACAGGCCAGCAAATGAAACTAGCAATACTAGAGATAATTGGAAACCTAAATAATAGAAGCAGGGGTCTTCTTTCTAGATTGAAAAAAAAAAAAAAAAAAGCCAGAGGCAACTTGTCTGAGGAACTAACATTTAAGCCAAGATTAGAAAGATAGTCATTCAAAATGACAAAAGCAGAGTTTTGAGATGAAGAGAACTGAAGCCCCAAGTCATTCAGATAGAAAGGCCCACGCATATTCTAGAAACTGATTTCAGTGCATTCTGCAGCTGTCTCATTAAACTTGAAACAGCAGGCACAGCATTGAGCTGACATCCAAATCTATTCCAGTGGGGAACTTAGACAACACTCCATATATTACCCAAGGCAGTTCTTCTTCCTCTAAATCACCTGCCTTTTTTGTCATTTCATTTCTTGAAGCACCAACTTCTGAGTGGGCAGGTACAGAAATAGCTATTAATTTTGTTACTTCTTAGAGCAAAGATAGGCTTAAATGAGTTTCTGAATTACTGTGAATTCTAACCAGCCATGTTGTTCCACACCACTATTAACATGGATAATCGAAATATTTTCATCACAGGTTGAGCAGTTTCCATTTACAGGAATTATTTACAGCATAGGCAAGCAACCCACAGAAAGTCAAGCAGCAACATCCAGCTGCTGGAACTGATAGAGAACCAAGTGGGTGATCCTTTCCCAAGGAAGGTTGTTAGTTACCATGGATGGACTCCAGAGTATTGTTACTGCCCCACAGACAACTCACAGGTGAAGGACTGAAAACAGCCCCAGCCTTCAAAGGACTGAGGAGAAACTCCAGTGAACTTGCTCCATGCCTCTGTGACTCAGGTACCTGAATACCTCTGCCCAGTGTTATGATTAATTTTATATGTCAACCTGACTAGGCCTTGGGGTGGCCAAATATTGATAAAACATTATTCTGAGCGTAACTGTGAAGTTGTTGTGGATGAGATTAGCATTTGAATCAGAAGACCAAGTAAAGCAGAACGCCCTTCCCAATAATGTGGTCTTTATCTAAGTCATGAAGGGCCTGAAAAAAAATAAACAATTCCGTCTCTGCTTGAGTCTTCTTCCCCTGCCTTTGGAATTGAACTAGAATTTATGTCACCAAACTTTCCTGGTTCTCAGGCCTTCAGACTTTGACTAAAACCTATACCATACCTGGCTCTGCTGGTTCTCAGGCCTCCAGATTTAACCCAGAACCTACACAATCAGCTCTCTCAGGTCTCCAGTTTGCCAATTGCAGATCTTGGGAGTTTTCAGCTTTCATAATGTGTGAGTTGATTTCTAATTATAAATTAGTTTACTTTTATTTATATAAAGAAAAGAACCAGATAACATATCCAGCACATCACTTGACTATATTTACATACACCTTGTCTATTGACTTTTAATCTTTTTCTTGTTGCCTTTTCAATATAAGTTGTTTTCTAATATCAGATCTCTGGTTCTGTTCATTACAGCACACCTTCAGCTCAAGCTTCCCTTCAAAGGTATCTATCTGTAGGACACATCCCAAAGCCTCCAAACAGACAGAAGCAGGAGGGTCATAAAGGAGAGCTGAAGTCATTTGTCCTCTTGTGCATGCAAGGGCTCTTAAGGATGAACAGAAGACATCATCTATCTTCTCTCCCCTCCCAGGGAGCAAACCATCTTGGCATTTCCCTTCTAGTGGCATTTCTTTCAGAAAGAGAAAAATAGAACCTCTTTTGCTAGAAAGAGCTGTAGTGTTTAGTACTTATTAAAAAATGCTACATCTCTGGCAAATTAATTGTCAAATGTGAAAATTATGCTACTCATGTCAGGTTTTGATTTTTTTAGCTTGATGAAGACAAAATAGCCAATGCCAACTAAACCAAACAAACAAAAAAACCCAACAAGGTTGAACAGCTTTGGAAGATAATATTAAAGAATGTATTTTATATACACACAGCAGAATATCCATTGGGTAGAGACTTTTCTGCCCAAATTTCTGTTTTTAATCTTTACAGTGTCCCTACAGATATGGAAAGAAAAAATTATTTCATTTCCATTTTGGACTGAAAAAAGTAGGAGTAGATTATTTGGTCATAGATCAGAAAAGCTCTGACTTCTTACCTTTCTGGGCTACATTCAGGACTTCCACACTTCAGGCCCATAATGTAGTAAGTGAAAATACTAGCAGTCAACTGCTTTGGGTTATGACATATTACAGATGAAGTATAATTTTGAGAAAATATTTTTAAATATTGGGATCACAGTCCAGAGTAGGAAAGATGTCAGATACCAGCTAATAAGTACTCATTATGATCAATACATCCCTCACTTATTAGGTGGGGACATCCAAAGTGATAGTCCTTAAAACAAAGGGTGTGAAACAATATGATGTTAGGATTTCATTGCAAAAAAGGTGACAGTAACAAAAAAAAAAAGTCAATGTGCTTCCATATTATTAACTTACGATAAAGATTTAATAAAAACTCCCATAATCTTTCAAATGGTAACTATATTCATGCTAAACCTGATATTTCTGATATCTTATTACATAAAAACAAATCCAGTACCTTCTATATCCTACAAAGATGATTTGGGAAATAAATCTCTTTAAGACATGTATCAAGCATTTAGAAATGAGCATTCTTTCTTACTGTATTTTCTTTACATCTGAACTTGTGCCTTTCTGATAAATAGATTTGTTATTATAACTTAGTAAAATAAAAAGTACAACCACCCATCTGGAATTGGTACCCATTTTGTTTCCTTGAAAAGCTAATTTGAAAATACATTCATTCCAAAACCTCTTGGGTCAATTTAGTTTGTTTTAAAAGCAAACCATTTTGCAAGACTAAGCTGCCACTTTATTTAATGTTTTGGTTTCTTTTAAGTCTTTCAAAAAGTCAAATATCTACACATGACAAGAACCAATTAATCTGAAGAAAATATAATAAAGCAGCCTGTCTACAAATGCAAACGCTTCGAGTAATACTAAATTACACTTAATACCTATGCCTTATTCCTAAGCTCTTAAGTCACCATTTGATCAATGAATGACAGAAAGGTGAATTACAGAGCAGCTGTTGAATTAAGCTTAAATACCAGGAAGGGTATTTAAACATCACAATTTGAAAATGCATTTAATCTGCTTAACCTACAGAACATGACAGCTTAGCAACAGCACACTGTGGAGCATGGGATATTTCTCCCTGTGATCTGTGATGGTGGGGCTCACGGGGAGGTGCAACACTCTGCCACTGCCCATTTCTCCTTGTACCACAGTATTCTTTGGTTAGCTCAGAAGCATACTACACCCACAGGGAAGCGGCACCTATTTCCAGGTATGACAGTCACATGTACTTTTATGCCTGTGCTGCCTGATTTAAGGAGATGGGAACTGAAAAACAGACCAAGCCCTTCCAGGTCCTCCCCAGTATTGGAGTATCAGGACAGTGCTCCATTAACTCCTGGACCTCTTAAGTTCCCTGGCTTGCCCCTGCCACCACCAACAGTCTTCATGTCCTGCTCTACAGCCCCTAAAAACAGCGTCATTTGGGTTTGTGAGTCTTTGTTTCAATATTTATGTACACTCCCCTGTGCTCATTTGGGGAAATAAAATCAGTTTGAAGCAACTTCAATTCTTAAGTACTATTCCTGGATTCATGATGGGATTACATCCTGATAAACCCATCAAAAATTGAAAACATCACAATTTGAAAATGCATTTAATCTGCTTAACCTACAGAACATGACAGCTTAGCAACAGCACACTGTGGAGCATGGGATATTTCTCCCTGTGATCTGTGATGGTGGGGCTCACGGGGAGGTGCAACACTCTGCCACTGCCCAGCATTGCCACAGAGAATCAGGCAGCGTATTGCTAGCCAAGGAAGAGATCTAAATTCAAAAATGCAAGTACAGTTTCTGCTGAATAGGTCTTGCTTTTGCACCATGATAAAGTCAGTTTCGTAATTCCAACCATTCTAAGTCAAGGACTCTCTGCACTTTAAAACCAAGTAAAGTCATTTGCAAATATTCTACTGAGCACTAAAAGGAGGTGTTGAGCTATCATCTATTGGGGAAAAAACAGAAGAGTAAGAAAAAGTCCTGGTCCACAAAGATATAACAACCTCAACCTTGCAAGATTACAAAACTATATGTGGACAATTATTGTGATTTTGTCGGAGTCTCATGTCCTGCAAACTCTCAACCCTCAGTGAACAGAATTACCTGGGAAGCCATTTAAAAGTATCTGTCAAGGAACCACCTCCAGAGACTTTAATTGGATAGGTGGGTTCCTGACATTGGTAATTTTATTAGCTCCCAATGATTCCACCGGGCAGCCAGAATCAAGACCCACTGCATTAGACTGGCAATTCACAAATTCCCAACATTATTAAGGCCCAAGAACCCTCAAACTGATCTCAAACTGTCCAGAATTATTCAATTTAACCTTGAACTTCATGAAATAAATAGCATCCTACCCACAAATTTGTTTTATGTTCCAAAAATCCATTTCTATAATTTGAACTTAATCTACCTATAACCATAACTTAAGAGGCTACGAGCACCTTTAGATAATCACTTTAAATTATTTAGATTTTCCATTATCACTTTTATTATAAATACTACTTTATATAAAAATTTCATTTTGAATAACTGAGGTGAGTCAAATATTCAATAAATAAGAATATTTGCAAAGAAGTGAGAAAAAATAATACTGGACATTTCCAAAAAAAACTCCTGCGATTATCTGCACATCTTCTACAGAAAGTTTTGCTGAAGCCCAGCTCCACAGCAGCTAAGACATCAACTCAGGCTACTGTACACGGAACATTAGATTTGGCTTTACAGATTTGCTGTTAGACAGTTTGAAAGAATGAGGCACATACATTATGAGAAGACTGGATAAATGGGGTAGAGCAAGGAGTCTTGGCATGATGTTAACTGTCACGTATTTCAAGATTATAGACAGGATCAATTCTCCCCAAGGGAGGTAAAGTTCAAGTAAAGGACTTATTTTACCTTACAAGTAACTTCTCTCTGGTGTCAAAGGGGCTTATCAAGAGCTTTGAACCCATCTAGCCTCAGTCATGTGAGTTGTTCCTGGAGCACTCTGACGTAGAGATGGAAGTGACAGTTATTCTTCCTCATATTTACAGATTGAATACAGGTATTCAATACCTGTGCTGGTAAGAAATGTCAAGGGCACACTTGAACAGGGACAATGAACACAGATGGGAGCCTTGAGACATTTCAGTCAGCTATCTGGCAGGCCTGCTGACGATGATCCTCCATGCTGGTAGCACCAAATCCCCTAAGCTTTTTGAAGACATTATTGTTGATCTCCATCCCCAGAGTTTGATGGTTTTGTTTAGGTAGAGCCCAGGTACAGATATTTTTTTCCAAAGGTTCTTGGCTATTTAATATGAGGTCAGGGTAGAGAACCCATGCAAAAATGAAACCAAAATACTATATGCTACCTTGGTTGGGAACAACTCAAGGGACACAAGATCACAAGAAGCAGGGTCTGCCCTCCAAGCTTGGTAAATGACTCAAATCCTCTCTCCTAGACAGAAACATAAGGGGAAGAGCTTGTGAGAGAAGGAAGAGCTTGACCTTACAGCCAGGCAGACAAGACCTCAAACCCCAGGTTCCCCATAAACTAGCTGTGTAATATTGGCCCACTCATAAAAAATCTTTAGCCTCAACTTTCCCAGATGTAAAATGGGACTCACTACAGTTCATCAGGGTCTTACCAGGATCTCCATGAATAAGATGTAACTAGCATAGCAAGTAAAATGAGAGCTGGGTCAACCTGTGGGCAATCCAAGCGAGCTGTTAGCATTAATAAAGAGAAGCATCCTAAAGCTCACCTCTTCACACACAGGAAGCATCCAACTATTTCTCAAAATTTCAAAACTACACAGCAATCACCCTGTTTTTTGAAGCAGTCATATGGAAAGATCATATCTTATGCGTTACACACAACTGCCAGTAATACCAAACTGTCACCAAAGCCGGAAGGGATGGATCTGAATGCCAGAGAAAAGTTGGAGAGCCTCAGTCACGTGCTTCTAGGACTCCTAGCTGAGGGCAAAGAAGGAATCCAAATCTCAGAACACACACATCCCTGAGGCTTGAGAGTCCTGTGACTTCAGGTTCAAAGTGCAGTTTCAACACCTTAGTAAATCATGCACCTTGTAAGCTTTAACTTATTTATTAGAAATAGGACCTACTTTCTCAGACTTCCCATTAAAAACTAAAAGTGGGAATGTACATAAGGTGTAGAGTACAAGGTGGATAAAAAGCAAGCCTGGTTTCATTTCCCCTGCCCAGCCTACATCTTGATCTCTGGTCTCCTCTTCATGAATCAAACAACTGTCAAACCCAGAGAGTAAAACTTCACAGATGACCCAATTAAAAGACACTGGAAGGAGATCATTTGGAGGATAGCTTCCCTTTTGAAAATGGAAAACTAGAAAGAGAAGAAGATATAAATTGAGATATAAATTCTGACTTCAAGTCCTACAATGATATTCTCCATGTCTGAAGTTCAAAACTATTGAGGAAAAGAGAATGCTAATATCACAGGTTTATTCCATGTTCTTTCATGTATAATGAACTGTAATACCCCTCCAAGTCCTTAGGTTGCTATCATTTGACTAGGTCTAAAAGGGGAAATACAGATCAATTACTTAACAGCAAACATATAATGTTAAATTATGAGATACATGTAGAAAATTTGTATCAAGCACTTTTGCAACTAAGTGATACGAAGGCCAAGATATGTGATCAAGTGACAAATATTGTCCCAAGCTTGAGATGAACCAACTACAGAACAAGAGAGAGAGTAAAGGATAAATAAGAAAGGAAAGGGATTGGGAGGCTGAGGCAGGAGAATTGCAAGTTCCAAGGCAACCTTAGCAAAAGCAAGACACAGCCAGGCGCAGTGGCGCAAGCCTGTAATCCCAGCACTTAGGGAGGCTGAGACAGGAGAATTGCAAGTTCAAAGCCAGCCTCAGCAATGGTGAGGCACTAAGCAACTCAGTGAGACCCTGTGTCTACATAACACAAAAATAGGGCTGGGGATGTGGCTCAGTGGTCGAGTGCCCCTGAGTTCAATCTCCAGAACCAAAAAAAAAAAGCAAGACGCTAAGCAACTCTGTGAGACCTTATCTCTAAATAAAATACAAAAAAGGGCTGGGGATATAGCTCAGTGGTCCAGTGCCCCCGAGTTCAATCCTCAGTAACCCCACACACACACAAAAAAAGGCAAGGGAGCCTGGGGCTACATTTTGAAGAGTAAGAACCCTGACTTTTTATCCTATAGGAAGTTAGGGCGATATATAATTAGAGGAACAATATAATCACACACATCTGCATAATAAACCTCACCCTGGAATTCATGGAGGAAGAGGAATATCCAAAGCATACCATCTTTGATATCCAGAACCTATCCTGAGTCATTGCTACAGTGAGGCAGGGTTGGGGTGTGGAGGGGAAAAGAAAGAACAGTAGTCATTACATTATAAGACAGAACTTTTAATGTAAGTCACATCCAGCTTAACATCAAAAACTGAGGAGCACCCAGACTAGGTAATAACCAACCTGAGTGGAAGATGCACAGTGACTATTCTTCAGCAGAAACCAGTTCAGAAATGGTAATTTCTTTTGGGTAATTACCCAAAAAGGGCCAAATCAAATACTATCATAGACACTGATGGATGAACATTTAACACATGAGCAAAAGAGAAGAAAAATGTTCATCAAGAAGAAATTAGGGAGCCAGGCATGATGGTACACCCCTATACTCCCAGCGGCTCTGGAGGCTATGGCAGGACAGTGTTCAAAGACAACCTCAGCAAAAGTGAGGTGCTGATCAACTCAGTGAGACCCTGTCTCTAAATAAAATACAAAATAGGGCTGGGGATGTGGCTCAGTCAAGTGCCCTCAAGTTCAATCCACCATACCCCCCTCCAAAAAAAAATAAAGAAATTACAGGCTGAGGCTGTAGCTCAGTGGCAGAGCGCTTGCCTAGCACGTGTGAGGCACTGGGTTTAATCCTTAACGCCACATAAAAATAAGCAAAGGCATGCTGTCCATCTACAACTACAAAACAAAATTTTAAATGAATAAATAAATAAAATTACCCTAGGAATCAAAGCGTTTGTAGAAATTGTTCTCTAAAATCTAAGGAATCAAAAATAAAGTTCAAAGAAAAAGATAAAGTAGTCATAGGGAGGAGAAAGCCAAAAACGACATATAAAACAAGAAAGAGATTACAGGGCTGGGAGTGAAGGTTAGCGGCAGAGAGTTTGTCTAGTATGTGCAAGGTCCTAGATTCCATCCTCAACACAAGGAAAATAAATTAAAACCAAAGAGAAGAGAGATAAGATAATAGAAGATGGAAAAAAAAAAGTTGGCACAGCTCAAGAAATAGAAGAGAAAAATGAAACTAATCTGAGTATATTAGAAATAAAAATATATGAAATAAACATGGATAAAACCGCAGGCAGGAGCTGTGGAGACAATCCTAAGAAACCTCACAAGAAGAAATAAGAATAAAAATACACAAGTAATCAGTGGCTCACGCTTGTAATCCCAGCTCTTTGGGAAGCTGAGACAGGAGAATCGCGAGTTCAAAGCCAGCCTCAGCAATGGCAAGGTGCTAAGCAACTCAGTGAGACCCTGTCTCTACATAAAACACAAAATAGGGCTGGGGATGTGGCTCAGTGGTCGAGTGCCCCTGAGTTCAATCTCCAGTACCAAAAAAAAAAAAATACACAAGTAATCAGAAATAAGTTTCTAGACATGTAAGTCAAGAGATCTAACTTCACATCGCTGGTGCTCTTAAAGAACTAAAATCAAACAAATAAAAGAATATTCACAGACATCATACAAAAGGAATCTCTTCTCAAATTACGACCTACTTGAATCTGCAAATCAAGAGAGCTACAGGAAAACTAAACATGTAGTGATCAACACTAATAGCCTGGTGAAGTTACTGAACTTCAGAGAAAGGAATTCATCACACAGGCTCTGAAAGGTTATAGCACTGTTAAAGGTATACAGACATACTCCATATTATTGGGCAAAAAAGTAAACAGAGAAAGCCCTGCTCACGTCAGTTTTAAGGTTGGACAATATTTCAGGATAAACATAAAACAAGCAAGAATTCACGAACTCAATATTAACAAATTGTTTCTTGGAAAAAAAATGGTTAAAATACACATCCAAGAAATGGAAAACTCCTATAAGAGAACTGGTTGATGAGCACTGAAATCATTTAAAAAAGAGAATGGCTTAAACACTAGTAACAGAAAGTTTAAGGTAAAGATCTTAACATAAAAATAAAACCCAACAAGTGAAAGGGTAGAGGAAGAAGGAGGATGGGAAGAAATGAAAATGCAGTTTGTCTTTCAAATCAACCATACAGACAAGCAAAAACAAACATTCTGTCAAAAAAATCATAATGACCCAAATATTAGCACTCCGTTATTGGTCTGAAGTTAGCAATCTTTTTGGTTTTATACTAGTTCAAGGAATTGTAACTTCAACTTCAACCAACACCCTTGGGAGAGGGGATGATGAGAGTCCATGCAGAGGCTGACCATGAATGTGCGCCCAGCTGGCAATGGAAACCACTGGAAACCTGAGGCAGGGCTGATGGCAAGAGCAGAGAGCTTCCTTGGGGAAGCCTGAGCAGTACCTCTGAGCAGTGGGTTTGTCTCCTGGGCCAGAGGAAGGCAGTGTGGGATGGGGCCTACAGGGAACCATTTTAAGTCTTCCCAGCAAAGCACCTGGGCAAGTGAAATGGCATCAACAGTAACATTTCTTTTATGGAAGGACCTCAGAAGAGCCAAGGGCAAAGGGTAACAAGTCAAAGAATCGCCTAGTTCAAGGAAGCGAGAAGTGGAAGGACCCAGAGGGGGTCTTCTAAAGAACTCAGAAAAATGCCCATTAGACACCTAGAGAACCACTCCACCCAGCTAACATGGAACTGTGTGTCCCTTCACTCTCCTTTACCCAGTATTCTACTCTGACAGGGGCCTAAGTGGTAGACCGCCAGTTCAGGAGAAAAGGATAGCAGAGAAAGAGAAAAAACAGCCCTCCACCGCCACCCTTTTCCATCACTGGGTCTTTTAAAGAGGGAGTAGGTGAAGGAAGAGGTTTTCAACCACAGGTAAGAAAAGATTATCCGCACTGAACACAATTTTAAAGGGACACAGAGAAAAAAGCTGTACTTGACATCCATTCCATCCACCATGCTAGTTCAACATCTCAGTTTCATATGCAGTATTACCAAGTATAGAAATGTGCAGGGGGTAGCCAGTATGTATATATATCCACAAGTCTTCTTCCTTAAACCATAAATCAATTCTACTAGTAAAAGCACACAAACAAAGTGTGAGGAAATAATTAGGTCTGAGAACTGTATAGTCTGAAACAACTTTATTATGATTAAAAAGCACTGAAGTTATAATCTAGGCTAGGTAAGAGGGAAGCAAAAATATGAGCAGGAAATGAGAATGCAGAAGAGCTAAGGCTAGCAGAGGGCTAGGTCCTAGTGAAGTACTAGAGCAAAGGGAGTCAGCTGAAAGGAGAGAGAGAAATACTCAAAATTGACAGCTTCTAGGAAATTCAGGCAATAAAACACTTTTGACTCCAAATCCCAGCCAGGCTACTTACCATTTGTTTCCTCATTCTATAAAATTGCTATGAGTATTACATAATCTAACATAAAAGCTACCCATTTCCTAGCACTTAATAAGCAAACAGTCTCAGCACAGAAGGGAGCTGATGAGTGCTTGAACCTGGAACGTTGGAGGGGTGAAACACAAACACAACTGAACTATCAGAGTCACACATTTTTAATTTTTTAATATTCTTTTTGTTGATGTATTATAATTATACAGAATAGTGGGATTAAATGCTATATATTCATACATGCACACAATACACACATTTCAAAGTCTGCATTACTTAGCTTCTAATACAGGAACCCTGCAGCATGAAAGTAATTCAATTTTGAGGGGAAGAAAAATAACAAAAAACAAGGGGTGTAAGTCATGAAACTATAGCACTAGTGGGATATTTCATTTTATTAATGATCAGTCAATAAGCAAATATTTATGAAATCTATGTAAATAATTACTGAATCCTATGCAAAATACAGTCAATGTAATAATTTCTTAAAACATCTGTCTGCTAACAATGTATGGCTCAGCAAATAAAATTGGAGCTAAATTAAAATAGATTGACATTATGAACTGCTTATACAGAGAGGGGTGGGACCTCACCTGACACTTCGGCCACCTCAATAGGTGGGGGTGAGGTAAGAATAAGCTCTGTAGCCCCAGGTAGCAGTGGAAACTATATGGTTAATATGGGAGAAACCTCCTGGTCTGATTATGACCTCAGCAGGGGTTCCCAAACTATTGTAGTTTTTTTAACTTAAAAAAATGATCCAACCCCTCCGTCAAGATCAGATACATACTTTGAATATCCAGTGTGTTACAGGTATTAATGAGTCACTGTAGCTCCTAATCACTGATTATTTTTACAATCACTACACTACACCTATATGTTTGAAAAATGGGAAGACAGTACTGTTATAAATTTGGCTTAATGTCCAGATGATATTGGGAACACAAAAGGATACATAAGCCATTCCTTCCTGGCGTACAGGCATGAAAACCACAGTTGTAACTAGTTCAGCTGTCAAGACTGAATCTTTTAAAATCCATATTCTCCACCTAAAATTGCACAGCAAACATTACAGCAAGAATAAAAACTGATACGCTGAAGTTGAAAAAAAAGTTTGAGGGGGATTCTAACAGAACTACAAAACCAAAGCTCAGATTTCATCAAATTCATTGAGTGCATACTGTGTACAGTTAAAACCATTCATTGTAAGCATATTTACGCACTTACATACCAACTGTATTTTTTCAAGTAGAGAGCCAAAGAGAAAGCAGAATAACCCAAAGTCTTGGACAATGAAGACCTTAAAAATGAATGTTTACCCAGAGGGAAATGCTTACACAGTGTAGGAGGATGATAACTACAGAAAATAAGAATTAAATGTAAATTAAGTTTTAGTTTTTCAAGGTTGTTTTCTGAACTTCATACCAAAGCCAGAATTAGGCCATCAATAAAGATAGGTAAATTGAGTCAAGTCAGTTCAAGGAGGCCAATTTGAGTCCAGGAAGTTGGAGACTGTCCCCTGAGGGATTAAAATGCCTTCAGAGCCCTTTTTCCACCCTTAGCAAGATAACCTGCCCCTGCTCCAACCTGCTGCTAAGGTAACCTGTCCCAAGAATTGCCTCCCTACAGGGAGTTATAAAAGTTAATTAATGTGTCCTGGGTTGCTCCATCTGGCCTTCCCCCTGTCCATCTGCTTCTCACCTTCTGATCATCCCACCTGAGCATCTCCTGGGCCTAGTCATATAGACAGGAAGGAGCGAGATAAGAAGAGAGCAGGAGAACAAAGGAAGCCAAGGACACATGAAAAAGGCAGACACTCTCCCTTCTTGGGACACCAGGATACCAGCTATGGCGCCCTTCTCACTCCTGGGAGAAGTCTGTTACCCCCTTTTAAATAAACCCTGCTTTATATGCTTGCCTCAGTGTGCTTCTCTAATGTTATATTTCAACATCTGAGGAAGCAGGACTTCCCACCAATAACCAGCAGTATCAATAGCAAATCAAATATGACACAAAACATGCAAACACGCATCAAATCTGTCATGTGAAATGGGGCTAGGATTTAAACTCTCTAAGCTTTAGGGTAGGGGGTTCTGTTTGTTTTTGGCAAAATATGGGTAACAATGTCTAGTTCATTCAATTGGTATTAGAATCAAGTAAAAATACATGTGAGATGTTCTTTGCAATGCCTGGCAATCAATTAAAACTAAGGGAACTTCTGAATATTGTCTATAAACCAGGGAAATTCTTACCTGAGGCTTGAGAGCACGTTACGCTGATATATAATTATTTTTCTTTTTTGTGAGAGGCAGACCAAATTTAATAGTCAATGACTCCCTTAATCCAGGAAAGGCAGGACTTTAGGCCCCTTCCAAAGCACATGCTGCAAATGCTATAAGGGAAAAAATCCTGAAAAGTTGGTAAATCCCCTGCTCACTGTGCCAATGCTGCACCACTACTGAAATGCCTGACTGCTTTTAAAAAAAAACAATTTTTTTTTTAGTCGTAGATGAACACAATGCCTTTATTCTATTTATTTTTATGTGGTGCTGGGGATGGAACCCAGTGCCTCATAGGTGCTAGGCAAACACTCTACCACTGAGCCACAACCCCAGTCCTGCCTGTTTGCTTTTTTATGTTCCTATTAATATTCAGAAGCTTTCTTGTAGAATCTCAAATAGTGATTGACACAACAATGCAGCCACAATTTCTAATTAAGTGAAATGACACATTTCCCTTCCTCCCAGACCTTAATACAGCCAACTAATCCTACACAAAGAATCCAAAACTAAATCAATGAACAACTTTTGTTGTGCCCCGCAAACCCCATCTCCTACTACCCTTAGAGCCAGGACAATTTGGGGATCCAGAACAATCCAGACAACTGAAGAACTGAACCAATGAACAGAGTACAAGGATGCAGCCATTCCATGAGGAATAAAAGGGAAGTGAAGCCATTTATAAACCTCAGATTTTTGATTCTTGCAATTTCTCTTTGTAAACAAATCTGACCATGAGAGATGTCTCCCTAAATTTTGGAAGGTCCCCAAGATACAAGGGTATGACTATACAGATTAACAGTCATTACAGATTAGTGCATCAAACATAGTGTTCCCAAGACAGTTCAGGTTTACACCTGTTGTCTCAGCATAATTATTAAAAGCACTCAATTTCATTGCACTCAATGGCAAAAATGCTCTGGTTGAGAAAATAAATTATATGATCACATAAATAATCAAGTGACTTACCTAAAATGAAAAATGTGATACGGCTGTGAAATGCAACTAAATCAACAAAAATCCTAGTCCATTTTTCTACCTATCACATATATAGTGTCTACTACCATTTTAAAAATGCACAGTAAATCTTCCCACAGTAAAACTTACACCAACAATCTAAGATTATAGCATGCTGAAACTAAAAAATTTATTTTAAAATATTTCCACTGTAAGTCAATAATTTGTGTCAATAATTCATAGAACCTCTTCTAAGACTAACCTTAGAAAATAGATTCCAAATGCAGTTCTAAATAATGTGCCGAGTAAGCAAACACAATAATCTGCTAAAATGATAATCATTTCCAGGTCTCTAGTGTTACCCAAAAAATAAAATAAAAACATTATTCACTACCAGAGGCTCTTCACTCCAAATTATAAAAACAGAGCCAATGAAGCAGTTAAAAGATAACACAAAATTCTAGGAAAACAAATAACAACATAAGAGGAAAAAGTGTTTAAAATACCTATCACTCTTCTAAAATTATTGACATGATGCTTGCTGTTAATATCCTAAGTGACAATGCTATTCCCATTCATTATATTTCCTACTGAGGCAAAGAGAATTAAAGTCTAAAGGTATAAAATGTAAACCAAGCCCTGACCAACAGGGAGCAGTATAACTGGAACAAATTCAACAGACTCTACACTGTGGCAGAACACCTCATGTTCCTTAAGAATCACCAGTGATGATGGGGAGAAGGATGGGAAATGCATCTAAGGATTTCAGGCTTCTTTTCTTTCCCTCACTCATTCAACAAATATGTACTGAGTACCTATTAGGCATTATGCCTATGATGAAATTCGTAGGGGCATGGAATTATGCCCCTCATGGAATTCACATGCTACTGGGAGAAATCAACATATGTGAAAGATGAGAGAATCAAAACAAAACTGCCTATGCCAAGTCCTAACAAAAAGTAAAGTTAATAAAGCCATGAGGTTATAGAGGAGAGAATACCATGCACATATGCCTGATAAGAACTAGCACAAGAGACTCTGTCAAAATCAGACCTTTACACAAAGAATATTCCTACAAAGATATCTGTCCAGTGAACCTTGGATGGACACCACCCTTGTTATCAATCCTGGAATACTCTTGTTATTAATCCTTGTGGCTAAGGACTACTGTTTCAAAGTAACTTATGCAACACTCCTCATTTACCATTTTTAAAAAAATTTTTTAGATGTTGATGGACCTTTATTTATATGAGGTGTGGAGAATCGAACCCAGTGTCTCACACATGCTAGGCATGCACTCTACCACTAAGCCACAACCCCAGCCCCCTCATTTACCTTTAAAATGTTCCCTTTCAAACGTGCTCCTGGTTTTCATGACAGTGTACTCTGCACTGCAATACTTCCTGCTTAATCCCTAGTAAATATTCCTCTTTGGAGTTTCTCTGTTAATGGTTGACACCAATAACCCACCATTATAGGGATATATAATTTTAAATTACAAAAAATTAAGATAAAGAATAAGATGTTATAAGAAATAATAAAATTAGGAGAGTGTAATTTACACTGGAGTCAGGGAACACTTCACTGAAGTGACATTTAGCTCAGTACTCATGAATCAAGTGAAGAGTATGACAGAATATTGATGATTCATGAGAGGGGTCTTCATGTACAAACATCCTTCAGTGAAAAAAGGATTGGTGTATACATGCTATACATACACGTTAAGATTTTTATTAAAGAAAAAATACATGAAAATATCCCAAAACTGCGTAGCACAGCAATCCTAAAATTAAAAATGTTAATAGAAAGCCCAAATGCTCACAGTTTCAAACAGCAAAACATTTTTTGTTAACAAGAAGTCCAGAGAAATTCAGTTTCCGAGTTCATTCAGGAATGCAGAAAAGCCAAGAGTTAAGGTCGAGTCCCTCATATTCTCTTGGTCTTTCCCACATGCTTTTCTCCAAGTGGTTCTAAGATTGCAGTTTGCAAGAGGGCTGTTTTGAGCATTAGTCATACCAGTGTCCCAAGCAGGAAAGAAGACACAAGCACACCCTCTTTTGTGAATATTCAACCTTTAATAGAAAGCAAAATCTTTCCCATAAACCTTCTAGTCAGCTCCCCTTTGACTCATTAAGGAGAGCTGTGTTTTGTGGCTATCCCTGGCTATTAGAACCAAGTATCTGGTGAAGAACTGAATCAACTTGACTACCTAAGACCATAATGATTGACTTGTTGGGCCAAACAAAATCAGGGTCCTAATGGCCAGCAAGAAATTTGGTCGATGGGTAGCCAATTAACAGTACCTGGTAATTTTCACAGATGAGTTACAGCTTATGTGACTGACTCACTGAAGCACTGATATTTATTTATCACCTACAATATGCAAAGCCAAGTAATCACACCAAGAAATGCTTAACTTGGACCAGAATTCTCTAGTAAACTGTTTGTTACCTTTTACAAGAAATCCTTTCCCTTCTCTTGATAACTACCTCAGATTCATTGTGTGCACCCCTATGCTTCCGTGCTCTTCCCCTAACTTCTACAGCCTCAGTACTCTGAGGCCAGGTGCCCCATCCTTGCCTCTAGGGGTTAAGCAGGTGATTAGACCTAAAACAATCATGGTTCTCTCCACGGTCAGTTCCTGATTTAGAGAAGACAGAATTCAATGAGGTCCGTGTGATGAATGGAAAGTAATGCTGAGCTCCTGGTCCAGAAGCTCTCACTCTGTTGAAGTTCCAGAAAACTCCTGAGGTTCAGAGTTGCTGGGGACTTAACACCAACAAGACAGGATGGCAGCCTAAGGATGAAGTTGACAATGTGAAAGACAAGGTGGAGAAAGAACCAAGCCAAGTCTGTGGCACCTTCACTCAAACCAACCAACCAACCATAAAACCCACCCACCGGGTTTCCAAACGTCCGGTGTTACAGGAGACAATAGGTCACCATAATGGCCCAAACCCGTTCAACTTTGGGGTTCCTGTTACCTACAACTTAGTCACTGTCAGATAAAAGGCAGTTCACCAAGAAGCATTAAAGAGGAAGATTTGCTCATTAAAGACAGTATCTTCAAGTAAGTGCCTCTTAAACTGAGATCTGAAGAATGATTAGGAAGGGAAGGAAGAGCCATCCAAGCAGCTGGATTAGTATTCACAAAGGTCCCCAGGGGAAAGTGGAAGGAAATAGTAAAGCTGAAAAGCCACAGATGAAAAAGAACAGGGCATGATAGGCGGCTGGAGAAGCAAACAGGAGCCACAGTCAGGTCTTCTAGGGCGTGCCACAGAGCTTAGACTTTCTCCAAAAAGTGCTACAGGTTTTTGGGAAGAAAGATAGCACAGAAATACTGTCTAATAATTTGCACACACCTAAAGGACACATCACAGACCAGTACTCTAATGAACTTTTTATTTTCAAATAGCTTTCAAGAGCACAGAAAGGATATTAAGGAAACACCATGATGGGGCACCCACAGCGCCTCCTCTGCAAGGTTCTTAGTAGGGGCTTCGAGATTCTCCTTGAGTAGGTCTGGTGAACCCCGTGAATGTTCCAAAATACATCAATCTGAAACAGTTCCTGTAGAGGCTTTCCAAAGTAGGGATGATAGGAGACTGATGACTGGGGCTCTGCAAAGGAAAGCTCTACCATATCTAGTTTCAAAGCACCCAGAAGCCACGGATGCAAATGGCATTCATATTGGATCTAAACTTATAAATGCTCAGGCATAGGCATTTATTTCAAAGTGCTCAAAGATCTTAAATAAACACTTACTACAGTTTGCATCTGGAATGTCAACCAAAGGTTCATGTATTAAAAGGCTTAGTCCCTTGCTTGGTGCTACTGGGTGATGGTGGAACCTTTAAGAGGTAGGCCTAATGGGAGGCCTTTCTTTTTCATGTCTCAGCCATGGGCTCAATGGTTTTGCTCCACCACACACTGGCCATGATGTGCTGCCACAAGCCCAAACAACAGGGCCAATCAGTCATGGATCAAAACCTCCATAACTGTGTGCCAAAATAAACCTTTCTGGCTTATAAGTGGATTGCCCCAGGTACTTTGTTACAGTAACAAAAAGCTAATGTCCTTACCTAAAAAAGGTCAAGGAGAGGAGAGAATATACTACCTACTAGCTTTCTTCTATTTCACAACTTCTCCATTTTACTTTCCTCTGCATTCCAGAATTCCAGGAATTGTTATAAAGATAATTCTTCCAATAAATGTATCTTCATTAACTAAAGCTAATTCTGTTTTACCGTCTGCCAATATTACTTTAATCCACTTCACACAAGTCAGCTCATATTACTCTCTAACGTTATTAGTTAACTGAAGCTCATAATTACACACACAGAGGACAGGCTTGCCAAACTGATCTGCTTCCACTGTGCACAAGAAATAAATTTTTAGATTAAAAAGTTATAAAATATTAAGTCATGTAAAGAATTCACTGTAATGGCAAAGATATCATGAATTCTATGTATAGCTTCATTGTTAATAACAGTCTCCAGTATAATTTCAAAGATATATCATCCTTCCAAGAAATCATTTAATGTCACAGAACTATGTATCTTAAGATGCTGACCAAGTATTTTCCAGTGATTAGCAAAACAAAGCATTTTTTTCCAAAGTATAAAGACTGCAAATCCTAAGTGTTTTCTGTAAACAACCAACTAACCTGAACAAAGAAAAGATGGCAGCTATTAGTCTCCATTCAGAGAGGACAAGCAGAACTTCAAATCTGTCTTTGGGAAAAAAAATACTAAAATGAGATGTTGATAAAAATACCTGGTAAAGCTCCTGAAAGAGAAAATAAACTCTAAATGAACAATAGCTATCATACTCACCTCAGTTAGTTTGACTAACAAATCATTATAAAATGTATGAACATAAAATCATAATAGTTCTCCCTCATAAGTAGTTAGAAATAAAAAGAAGATAACCTAACAGAATATTAGCACCAAGCAGTGTGGAAAAATTTCCATGCTAGTGGAGACTGATGTAAGAAAAGATGGTTTCTTTTATAAGCATTTTTTCAAAAAAAAAAATGAAAAGAAACAAAAAATAAAAGATCCTCTAGAAATAAGTAACATTGATATACTTTCCCCAAATCCAGTGTCACTTTCACTGTTGCTACCCAAACGTAGGGAACCCAATCAATGAAGCTAGAATATCTAAGCACAACACACCATGGCTTTCCAAAATTACTCAAAATAGAGACCAGATTTTCTAAGTCTATTTGAAATGAGTTTCTACAGATATGTTAGTCTTGGAAAATCCCATGAGAAAATGTCTCTCTCTCACACACAAACACATGCAGATAACCTAAAAAGGGCATTAAGTCTTTTCAAAGACATGTTAGTAGAAAAAAGTGTAAATTTATCTCAAAATGCTAAAAAGCTAGAATTAAAAAAAAAAATCAACACGAGTCTCTGAATATTTATAATATTTCTTATACAAAACAGTTTTACATATAAGTTGAGAATCCAATAAATTAAAATTCAAATATGAATAAAATTTACCCACATTCTCCAAGAAAAATTAAAGAATCATAATTTCCGAAGCTACACTGAAGGCCATTTGTGAAGCAGTGCAGCAGCGGAGCCAGACACACCACATCCTGGGCCAACTCCCACTCCAGCCGTTTCCTAGATGGCTGACCTGGCAAAGCAACCTAACCTCTCAGTGTTCTTTTTGTGTGTGTGTTGCTAGGGATTGAATCCAGGGACCTGTGCATGCATGCAAGGCAAGCACTCTACCAACTCAGCTATATCCCCAGCCCTTTCCTTTCTTTAAACACTTCTCCCATCAGGTTAACCGAGAACATGAAAGGACCTAACATCTATGACAGCTGATGTATTACCTTTCCACCAGATCCCTTTTCCCTCTGGACAGAGCCCCCTCCAGTTGGTCTCTACACCATTACCTGTCCCCCCGCCCTCACTCAGGGTCTCTCTTCTACCCTTCCCAAGATACAGGGTAAGTGTTCCTCCAGCAGTAGCTATCTTACCACCACACCCATACCCCCAAATCCTGTAACTGTCGGATCAAACCTAAATCCTCTCCAGACCAACACAAACACTACCTCTCCTTAAAGCCTCTGAAGGTCCATCCCTGATGTTTATCAACTCTAGCTATGTCTGATCACCCAGGGAATTTAAAACAGCCATGCTGTTTGAGGTATGACCTAAACATCAGGGACGGACATGGCCTCTCCTCACCAAGAGATCCCACATGGCTTGATCAGTACTTCCTTTGCAGTACTTTGCACTTCTCATGCCATAATTATACACAATTGCATAAACTCCTGGAAAACAGGATTGGTATTTGATTTATGGCCCTCGAGTTACAAGCACAATGAGTGACTTGAAGAACCAGGCTGCTCAGCTTCCTACTGAGTGCACAATAAAATGCCAGTGCTCCTCCAACATAGGATTCAAAACCAGGGTTTGAAACAAAAGCCTGGATAACCAATCTCCATCAACAGCTCAACTGTTAAGTTCTACTTCACTTATGTCTTAGCCAACACATAGGGGGAAAATGACTAACTCCAAAAAAGAGGAAGCATCACTAAAAGGAAGCTAGTATGGAGATATTCTTCAGTCCACTAGATGTTCCTCCCTTCTCACCTCCTATCACTCCAAACCACTTAAAATTACCTAAATATGCCGGGGCTTTGGCCCATGCCTGTAATCCCAGGAGCTCACAAGGCTGAGGCAGGAGGATCTAGAGTTCAAGGCCAGCCTCAGCAACAGTGAGGCACTAAGCAACTCAACAAGATCCTATCTCTAAATAAAATACAAAACAGAGCTGGGGATGTGGCTCAGTGGTTGAGTGCTCCGAATTCAATCCCAGGCACTCCCACTCCCAAAAAAAACATTACCTAAAGAGATGGTGTTCAGTCACGCTTCTATGTCTAAAATATACACTGCAATCTCTAAACACATTCATTATCTGGATCTCGCTACTCATTCTGCAACTATCTTCTGCTATATCATATTCCCTTGGCTCACAGTCCAAGTTGAATATCCCACTTCTGTACTACCCTAGCATTTGGTATTATTATGCCTATCACAGCACCTTTCAAAAACATTATTGTAAAAATATTACTGTTTTATTTATTTATTCCTCTATAGGTTTCTGGGAGGAGGGGGCTCTCATCACTATAACTGTACCACCTTATACAATGTATAGCATATATGAAACGTTAAAGAAAAAATTAGAAGGGTTTCAGTTTGATCATCTGTACAAATCAGTGATTTGATGTTCATGGTCTCTTCCAGCTTCATTTTTTATTAGAATGAAGGACCAAGAAATACCAAATGATGGGCTGGGGTTGCGGCTCAGTGGTAGAGTGCTTGCCTACTATGAGGCACCGGGTTCGATCCTAAGCACCACATGAAAAAATAATAATAATAAAGTAACTGTGTCCATCTAAAACTATTTGAAAAAAAAGAAATACCACATGAAGTACTCTCTCTAAAAAAAAAGAAATGTTTAATGAAGATTGTGTCCACATACGGAATAGAATAATTTCTAAATATTGAGTTGCTTCTACATGAAATCTTCTTTACACCTCAATTTGGTAATTAAGCATAAGGATAGTAAACTACTGTTATATTGCTCATTATGTTCAGAGAAACATCTCTTTATAAAACATTACGTGCCCATTGATAAACCTAATTTTAATACAATACATAATTTTTACATAAGCAAAGAATTATGCAAAGTTCTGGGAAGTTATATTTATAATTATGTATATGTGAATATTAAGGAAATTTTTACATTTGGGGGCCTAACAGTAGGTACCTTCTAGTTTATAGTTATTACCTAAGAAAAACCTCAGGGCAGAATAGAATGCATACTAAAGGACATGAGTAAGATCCATTTTCAGCTTCTAGCCCAATTCTCCTTAAAATCTCAAATAGTGTTTAAAAAATATATAGTTATCTCTGCAATGAAAGTGATTTTTTTTATTAGTCTTTAAAGGAGATGATATTCAACACACTAGTAAATTGCTTCAAATAAGGTATTTTTGTGAAGACTTATCATTAACTGGTATTAAAAGAGAAACTATTTAGACCAATTAAATTCAGTAATTGAAAACACACTCATTATCTGGAATGCACAAAAAAAAAAAAAAAGCTGAGAATTTTGAAACTCCACAACCCAAGCAGGTTCTGAGAACTCCAACAACGTTATTTGACTATATTATGCTATTGTCCATATTTATAGAAAAACTGAAGCACAGAAAAGTTAATTAGCCACAGCTTAGTCAATCAACCAAATGTTTAAAGTTTAATTGGTTAATTGGCTATAGGGCTTCCAGCAACCAACCAATGGTAAGTTACTATGATTAAACTTTTTACTGGTTTGATCTGTTGGATCCACTTGTGAGTGAACAGCCCAAATCCACTGCCTGTTTTAGTTAGCTTTTTCGCTTCTGTGACTGAAAGATCTGACCAGAACAACTACAGAGGAGGAAAGGTTTATTTAAGGCTCACTGTCTCAGAGGTCTTAGTCCACAGAAGGCTGGCTCCCTTCCTTGGAGTTCCAGGTGAGGGTGAACATCGTGGCAGGAGAGTGTGGCAGAGGGAAGAAACTCCCATCATGGTGATTAGGAAGCAAGAAAGTCTCCACTCTCCAGACACAAAATATACACTCCATAGCCACGCCCCCAATGAACCACTTTCTCCAGCCACACCCCACCTGCCTCCAGTTACCACTCTGTGAAAGCCATCAGGGATTAATTCACTGAATAGGTTAAGGCTATACCCCAATCATGTGTAAGACAACTTGCATTGTCTTACACATATGAGCTTTTGAGGACACCTCATATCCAAACCATAACAGCTCCCCACAAATTTTATTTCAACACTGGGCAGCTGTCACTTGAAGCTCAACCATTCCTTGTACTAACAGATGAATAGGCTACCCAAACAACTTTAGCTTTACATATCTGTTTAGCAAGTTTTATTTGATTGCAACAGACATTCAGACATTATATATACAATTAATATACACTAGATTCCTTGATAATTAAGCATAAAAGCTAGTAATTATTCTAATTTCTTAGGCATAAAAATTGTAGACAGTAATTATTCTAATTTCACTTTCAAGATGAAAGCAAAATACAATAAAAATGTAATACCCACTTTTGGGGGGAGGGTTCACTGGGGATTGAACGCAGAACTTTACCACTGAGTTACATCCCAAGCCCTTTTTATTTATTTGCTTTATTTAGGTGGATGCTAAAACCTAAGAACAAATTTAATTTTTATTTTGAGACAGGGTCTCTGAATTGCTAAGATTGGCCTTGAATTTGTGACCCTCCTGCCTCAGTCTCCCTACAGACTCACTGGCATTACTGGCCTCCCCAACAGTGCCTAGCTAATTCTATTTTAAAACAAACCAAAACAATTTTTCTGTTTATCCTTTTCACTCTGATAGCTTTGTCTATTTGTAACTCGAGTTAATGTAGCTTTTCAAGGTGCCATATATTTTATATTATCAGCACTTAACAGTGTATCATCTTAAAACAGTTCTGAATCTTGCTCTATAACGATGTGCAATCCTTCTGGTCTTGGAGTCTACGAAATCCCAAAGGAAAAAGTATGAAAAGTACTTTCACCAAACCCGAGGCAATAATTTGATCAATCAACAAGAGTAACAAAAGTTCTGCTACCCTGTTTTTAAAAATCTATTTTGAGATTCACAGACGCAGAAGACCTTAAAGAAATGAGACAGGAGGCTTAAAAGGGCTTTTATTAAAGCATTTACTCAACACCTTTTCTAAAAGGCCATTGCAACATGACTTTATTTGGAAGCAAGGACATCAGGTTCTACATATATTACTGCTAAGGTCGGAGAAGTGTTTTCTGTCCTTAAAGTTATTGAAAAGCCTAAGTTGTTTCAATATAGAGCAAAGGTCGTCTGGAAACCAGATATAACAACAGAACACACGTTAATGCAAACTTGGTTTTTATATACAAAGTTACACCTCATATGTTTTGGGACAGAAAACTATGGCTCTTCCCAAAGTCGATTATATAAAGAGTCGAAAAACAACAAAAGTGCTTTACAAACACAGTAACCAGACCTGGATGAGGCTTCCCGGCGCCAGACCCATGCTCAAGGAGCAAAACGCGAAACTTTATCCACCACTTTAACAAGGTAATTCAGAAAATGTGAAGTCTTCTGAGAAAAGCCCTGGGAAATAACTTGCTTAGCTTCTTGCCTTGGGTGTGAAATGATCCTAAGAGAGTCACTAAAGTCCTAAAACTTCTTTATTAATTAGGACGCCTATAACCCAGGATTTTCGCCATTTTAAGTACTTAATTAGATCACAAAATTCTGAGGACTCTTGACTCGCGTGGGGGGTTGGGAGGGACACCTCGAGAGCCTCAAGAATATCCCGGAAATAGAAAAACTCCACATTGAAGTGCAAACTCTCTACCATACTAACCACCTACGTCACACCCCAAGCTGCAAACCCAAAGTGCAGCAAGGCCATCATACACCCACCGTCCTCCCGGGAATATCAGACCCGAGACATTTCAAAATCAGAAACAGGACAAGCTTACACGCTCTCACCAACAGCTCAATCTCCCACTTCATGGACACCAGTGCACGATGGGCGCTGCCATTTTGACAAAAACGGGCCCTGCCCACAAAGGCCCCTGAGCCAGTCGTCCTGAGCGAAGCCGGAGTGCCAGGGAGCCACTGGCGGATCATCACAGTGCCTATTACGCTGCAACCCCAGCCAAGAGAACGTACTCAAACTCCAGCCCGCGCCAGTACTCAGCCAAAGTATAATCACGCTCGAAATCGCAATTAATTTGTCAGGCAGTACCGAGGGCAGCCATAGCTATCGAGGGCGGGGCGTCTGCGCGGCGCGCGGTCGGTAACCCGGGCAACGCGGCCTCCGGCAGGTGCAAAGAAAACTTAACCTTCAGAGACACAGAGGTCTCCGCCACGCCCCTGGGCGGTTCGCTAAAGCGGTTAGTGGCCAGGCTGCGCGCTTTCAGTGCTCGAGCCTCGGACCTACATTCCCCCAAGGAGCGTGGCTAGTGGTCACAGGCGTCCTCAGGCTTTCAGCCCCACTCCCCAGCTCTGCCGCGGGAGCGGCGCTTTTCGTAACCCCTGGAGCCTCCCCGGCGGGGGCGGGGGCTCGAGCACCTCCCTTTCCGCGCCGCCCCTTTAGCTGCCCGCAGCCCTGCCTGCGCCCGCCTCTGAGCGGCGCGCGCTGGGCGCCGACTACAACGGTGCTCACCTAGGCCGAGGGTCGCCCCGCGGCCAGAGAGTGGTGCTGCGTATTATTTCGTTCGTGGTTTTTGTATAGGCTGAAATTTGGGTTGAGTTAAACCTAGGACCTCCGCAAAGAGGACCTATTTGGGGTTGGTTTGTTATTTTGGGTTTGGGGGTGTTTTCTTTCCCCCTCCCGTTTGTTTTGTTTTCGTTTCTGGGTTTTTTTGTTTTGGTTTTTTGTTTTGGTTTTTTTTTTTTGGTTCTCTTTCCAAAATGGCAGCCTCCAGCCGCGCACAAGTGTTAGATCTGTACCGAGCGATGCTGAGAGAGAGCAAGCATTTCAACGCCTATAATTACAGGTGACCCGGCGGGGGGCTGGGGTCGGGAGGGCTCGGGGCGCGGGTACCCCAGAATGTTCCCAGGGTCAGAGAACTACTGACGCGAATCAGCAGCCTCTAGACGGTGGCGAGGGTCTGCCACCCAGAAATGTGCCCCTACTAATTGGTGTGGTCCTCTGAAACCTCGGGGGGAGGAGCAGAGGGCTTGCCCTTCAGTGTACCGGAGAAGACATTGGAGACGTTTTCCCCCAAGTTGGATACCTTAGTCCGTGCCCTCGGAGCATTGATTAGCATCTTGTTTCAGCAGTAAATAAGGATGGACGTGAAAGCTGCAAGGGGTAAAGTTAGGACCAGTTTGTTGCATATACAAAACTTCCCTTGAGAATTGCCAAGTTGAGAATGGCCGTGGCCATTCAGTCGCACGTGGTCATAGAACTGAAAGCTCACTTTTAGCGCTCCCGATTGTTTCCCAGGTGTCTTAGTATTCTGGGTTCCAAGAAGCAAATCCATTCTACTAAGAATGGATTCTGGGATGTGGGACAGAGCATGCATTCACAAATAGTGGTAAAGGGAAGTGTTTCATTTACAGGTGCTGAAATGTTAGTTTATGCTTACTAACCAGACAAGGGATTCCACCTATAGGAGCTTTAACAATAGATAAGTGTCTGCACTTTTTTACATTTTTTATTTACTTTTTTTTAACTGATACATAAAAACATTATTGATATTAATGGGGTATCATATGAGGTTTCGGTACATTTACCAGTGTAACAACTTCATGCAATAAACACTTGTATTTTTAATACAGTCCACTCTTTCCATCCCTGTCTGATTCCTCCGTTTGAGTCCCTTATTCTTTTTATGTGCCTTATATCTACCTCAGAGCCTCTGCTTTCACATAGTTTCTGCTTCCTTAATAACTTCTGACCCCTCATTATCTATATGTATCTTTTTTTTCCTGTATATTTTATGAATTAGCTTTCTGTATTCTTTCAGACTTTGTGTTTACTATCTGAATCCTGAGTTTGAGCCAGTAGTCCCAAAAGCAAGAATCTGATTGAATCAGCTCATCTCTTTACACCAGACCTCACTTTAGGGTGACTGGCCAGGCTCTGGATTGTATCAGAGGAACAAAGCCCATCTCTGGAGCAGACCTGGTTCGGTAGGCGTGTGAGCTAGTAGGCACTATGCCCATTAGGCCTGGTACAACCTCAGTAGGTAAACAGGAACACCAAACCTGTCAAGCAGTGACTGTTAAAATTTTTTTATAAGCTTGCATAGTAGATGTAACCATTTTACAAATTTTAGAACAACATCTAGGCCATACCAGTGAGATCACAATCCACCCCAAATAGTTAAAAGAAACATTTCATGGGAGAGCATGATTTTATAGATGCTGGGCATACTAGTAGAATTTTAACAGAAATTAAGAAAACACTCTACATGAAGTACTTATCATTAGGGAACACAAAATATGAGTAAATAAGAGGAAACCAATCATGTTTTCCATAGTCTGAAGAAGATATGTTGTCATTTTATGTTCACTCAGAATAAACAAGGATTGAGAATTAGCACACAGTTCCCACACTGAAGACACAGTGATTGATAGAGAGTATATCTGACAGCACATTTTAGAGAAGAAGAGTAACAGTTCTCAAGAGAAGATAAATAACCTTGGATAAGTCAACCTCTGTATTTCAGTTTTCTTCTTTTTAAAGTTAGAATTTTGGACCATACAATCTCTAAGAACCCTTCCATTTCTAAAATTACATCTGAATGTAACTTAGGAGCCAATAAGGAAAAAAGTTTGTAAGTGAATGAATGCCATTTCAATGAAGTAAACTGCAAAGGCAGGCGCAGTGGCGCAAGCCTGTAATCCCAGCACTTAGGGAGGCTGAGACAGGAGAATTGCGAGTTCAAAGCCAACCTCAGCAATGGCAAGGCGCTAAGCAACTCAGTGAAACCCTGTCTCTACATAAAACACAAAATAGGACTGGGGATATGACTCAGTGGTCAAGTGCCCCTGAGTTCAATCTCTAGTGCCAAAAAAATAAATAAATAAACTGCACAAAATCATTCAATGCTGTACTCAGTAGGCAGAAAATTGGAAATGATTTTCAATATAAGCAACTATAACATAATAAACCTTTAGAAGTAATTGGTCAGATTATACTTTGAGTATATACTCTCTGGCTAAACTTATTATCCAAATATAAAATATCCAAAGGAATCTGGTGGTCATTTTTCACTATTGACTGAAATCATGTACATAAAACCGAGACTCTTGCTAGTTTTGTTTCCCAAGTCAATAACTGTGAAATTGTTACCGCCTGTGAATTTCAAGGACAGCCTTTACCTCCTCTCACATCTCAGCAGTTGTCACTAATGGCAGATCAATAACAGTACCCAGTGATCTTTTTCATGTGCCACTATTTTATGTTCTTTATTGACACATTAATTTTTGGCAACAGCCCCGTGAGGTAGGTACTGGCTTTATAAGGGAGTAAGGCAAACAAGACAGGTAACATTTCAAAAGTAACACAACTAATGCCAGATAAACAATCAAAAGTAGATTAGTATGCATATTGAAACAACCTGAAGATTGTGGTGCCTGAAGTAATGGCAGTGATAAATATTTTTTTAGTTCTCTTGCAAGACCTAAATGTAGGCCACATTAAAAGCATGGGCCCTGTCTGCTTTTCCACTGTAGCCCAGCAAACCTCACATGTGCATCCTGTCCTCTGTCATAATTGTCTAATTGTTTACCCTTTTTTTTTCCCGCAATACTGGGGATTGAATTCACTTTACCACTGAACTACGTTCACAGCCTTCTTTTTATTTTTGCTGAGGCCGACATCAAACTTGTGGTCCTCCTCCCTCAGCCTCCTGAGTCTCTGGGGTTGAAGTCATGCCACTGCTTCAAGTTCATTTGCAGTTTCTTAAATGTGCCACGTTCTCTTAGGATCCCAGACCTTTGCAAGTACTATTCTATCTGGTGTATCCTTTATCGCCCTTGTCCAGAGTTCCCCCACTTCTTCAAGGTTCAGCTTAATCAGCACCTTCTCTGGACAAAGTTTTTATTCTCTTTTCATAGCTCCTATCCCGATGTGTCCCGCTTCCCCAAGAGACCCCATTCCTAGATGTTCATTTAACATAATGCATCCCAAAAACTTCAGAAATCTACTTTGCCCAGTGTTGTACCAGGCCCTGGAGACAGGAAGGTGAGAGCTTTGGGTTCAGCAAGGGACTGCCATGAATGGCTTTAGAGGCTTCTGTGGGACATAGAGACAGTTTCTCAGATTAAGTACTGTGGTAAAAATATGAACAGTTGAATCAAGGAGGCTTCCAAGAAGATGGCACTGGATCAGAGGCATGAAGCAATATCAGATGCTGAGATAACAGCAGACAGTAGAATATTACTGGAGAGTTGGATATGATTAGGTTGTTTTGAGGTACAGTCTCACTAATTTCCCCAGGCTGGCTTTGAAGTCACAGTCCTCCCTCAGCCTTCACGGTTGCTTGGATTAGGGGCACGTGCCACTGTACCAGCTGAGGTTAGAAAGGTCCACCACATATTTTGAGGACCTACAGTCCATGCTAAGGGAGCTCGGACTTTATTCTTAGGTACAGGCAGCCACTAAAGAGCTTGAAGCTGTAAAGTGACATGCCAGGTTTGCATTTTATATAAGATCACACTGTCAGCAACATAGAAGATGATTTTGAGAGACTAGAAATAGACACTAAATGAGGATTACAATAGTACAGAGGAGAAATTAAAATCTAAGGACAGGAGTCATCAAAGACAGATTTCATGTGATAAATAATTAGAAGGTAAAATGGTTAGAACTCTATTGATTGCATGCCAGAATAAGGAAGAAGACATCAAAGCAGTCTAGAATACTGTCCAGGTTACCCCAAGGCACAGAGGGCAAATAGAGAAGGTGTGCCATTAACTGAGTTAAAGGATGCAGAAATAACTAGTGGTATGGGAAGCTTTTGAGCTCACTTTTAGGGTGTATGTGAATGGTACCTGAGACTCAGAAGTAGTTTATGACGGGTCTGAAGCTTGAGGAGTGACAGCACTGAAGTAGGCAGTGCCTGGCCAATCCCACTTCATTCTCCATTCTACGATTTCTCAATTTGTAAAATGGGAATAATTTACCAACTCTTCTACTCCATATGCCACTGATTGATCGAGAATAATAATGTGAATTATACCAACCCTAATGTGAATAGTATTAACACCAAGCACCTTTCACTTTGTGCAAAAAGATCACTATGTGGAAGACATTAATGTGAAATGGTTTTATCCCTTGGAACAAATCAACTTGTTCCTAATATTTATTGAAAACCCACAGCATGTATGAGTGTGTGTGACTGCACTAGGACCTGTTAGGAAATGGAATACAAACACAAGATGGCCCTGCTGTTAAAAGATTGTGGTATGGTTGGGCTTAAGGACAGCTCAAGAAACTTGAGAGAAAACAAGCAAACTGACACTGTTCCCAAATAGTGGAGTTTTGCGAATGTAGTGGGTTTCAGGATACATGTTTCCTAATGACGTTGTGGCTACTTCCTATTATAACACTGTATGATCCTCTAGGCCTTCCATTTCAGTTTCATTATTACGTATCTTTTCTCACTTCGAAACTTTTAAAGGCATCCTTCATTCCCTCTCCCTGAAAAATCTTTGCTGTTAAACTAAACCCTCCCATTAATCTGAAATTGCTGATGTGTAGGAAATTCCATCTACCTGTTCTTTTTTGCTTTTTGTCCCTTAACGCAGTTTAGAACTACCCTGACACATCATCAGGGACAGCCATCAGGTTGTCACATGTTGCATTTTGCTTCATAGTATATTCTTATGTGTGCACACACATGTGCATGCACATGTTCAGGATCAAACTTGGGGGACTTCGTATGTGATAAGCACACACACTACCACTGAGCTCTACCCCCACCTCACTGGTATATTCTTTAGATTAGTACCCCCCGCCAGTTTAAAAAAAATTATTCTATTTTTTAAAGTAATGCCTTTAATGTATGTCTATATTTTGAGGTATTGAAGAAAGCACAATTCTATTTAAAACAGCCAAATAAGTTTACTCATATTGAACAAATCAGATATCTCTGTGAAAACTGCTCTTTTTTATATTGCAGAATATGTAAGAACACAATAAATGACAAGAAAAATAAAAGAACAAAAGACCACTTTGTTAAATTTTCTAAATTCCTCCCAAATTAACTCTGGATTTATGTGTTCTGAATTTATGCTGCTGGGCTCATATATAGCCTGTGGCACTTTGTTAGAACCATTGTACCTGACCCCTTCTACAATGCCCTGTAGGCAACTAGAGGCACTTCCTGTATGTCTAAAAATAGGCATACAGGAGAGTTTTTTTAAATCTTGATTATTCATTATCATTAAATATTCCTTAAAATTTAAAAAATAAGTATTTTCTCTGATGGTTCCTAAGTTCTGCCGCGTTGAATACTGATTTTGAAAAATAAAGATTGTACAACTACCTTCTAGAAGAAAATGATATTCAGATTGAGAAAATCACATTCAACAGCCTAAATTTGGGGGTGAAAAGTAACATTTTTTTTTACTCTAGCTAATAGAAGGAAGTATTAAAAAATTATTAGATCTATGTGTCGTTGCTGATTATTTTTACTTCCGTTTACAAGAGATTCCAGATTGCACTTATTTCATCTCTTTCATCTTGGTCCATAAAGCACTTTTAAAATGTACTAACATACATACAATAAAATGGAATAACTTGTTTATTTTAAAAATAATAAATGAAAATATCAAGGCAAAGAGCTAATAAACGTAGAGATGAAAATAAGGTGTAAAGTTAAGCCAAAAAATGCAATTCTAATAGGATGTTCTTAATCTAAAGTATCTTTATTCTGTTACAGTACTTTTATGCAAAGTATAATAACACTACATCGTGCTTGAAAATGGCTATGGTAAGCATAATAGAAAATTGACTGCCTTTAATAATTCCCATCAATAGCCATAGGCACTTTGCTGAGAGTGAAAGGCATTTTGTGTCATTTCTTCTTCCCTGACAATGAATCCCACTTCATCAGGAAACTGATTCTTAGCATTTATTTCTTTGATTAACTGGTACCTGCCTAATTTAAGGAAAATCTAAGCTTTAGAACCCAAGTTAAATAATAAAACTAGATAAGCTACATGGACCAAGCTGTGAGCTTCTCAATGTTCAGCTAAATTAAGCTGAGTCCTCCTGGCTGTTGTCTGGATTATTGATAGGGATGCCTAGAATAAGGTTATCCTGCTGATCTCTGTTCTCCTTTTAAGAAGTAGACTAAAACTTGCCAAGGTTATGACATGGTGATGTTACCACCATGATATCTTAATCATTATAGCTTCGTAGGCCCTCCTCACTAGCATTCTCCTTAACAGTATGATAATTTCTTTAATTCAGATATTTTGAGGTTAAGGAAAGAAAAACAACTCTCAAGAATGATCTTTTATGATAAATAAAAGAAAAATGAAAGCCTCAGTGACTTAATTATAGAATTTCCCCCTTACTTTCTTTCCCCCTGTGATGGTTTGGATATGGTTTGAATGTGTCCCCCAAAGGTCCGTTGTGGAAGGTAATTAGGCCATAGGGCACCAACCTGGGAAGGGATTAATCCTGGTCTCTTGGAGTTAGTTCTTTGTTGAAAGTAAAATGTTATAAAACCACTCCCTATACTTGACCCCCTTCTAAATGTGACTGGTTCTCAGTCTGTTTCTCTGCCATTTGCGACACAACCAAAGGGGGTCCTCGTTACAGGCCAAATGGGTGAAGCCACTGCATCTTGGACTTATGGCCTCCAAAATTGTGAGCTAAATAAGTCTATTTCCTTTATAAAATTCCCAAGCTTATTTTGTTACAGCAGCAGAAAACTGTTTAAACATACCCTAAAATTTTGACTTCTGCATTTTATGGATTATTTTCAGATTATTATAAATGAATCATAATTGAGATAATTCTTCCCCCCCCCCATTTTTTTCCAATTCTGAGAATCAAACCCAAGGATTTGTACATGCTAGACAAGTGCCCTACCACTGAACTACACCAGCCTGCAAGACGCAATCTTGATTTAGAAAGATTCCTGCCTTTAAGAAACCATGGTTTGGATTTTAGGTCAACTATTTTTTTTTACTGTGTAACTGTATAAACCATTTAATTTCCTGTTTGTCATCTATATGTTAAGACTATTATGGTTTCAAAACATTTTTGCACCGTAGTTGGTATTCTAATAGGTGCTTCAAAATCACTTCCAGGGCGGGTATGTAGCTCGGTGATAGATTGCTCGTCTAGCATGCATGAGGCCCTAAGCTCAATCCCTAACTGCCCCTGCCACCCCCCCAAAAAAAATCCTGCATTCAACAGATAGTCAGCCCTCCCAGTCCACCAGAACTACATCTACAGATTCAACCAACCAACTAGGAATGGAAATATTGGGAAAGAAAATTACTTTGCTGCTGATGTGTACTATGTAGTTAAACCTACAACAGTCACCTCCGTAGTGAATGCATACAAACTACTTTTCTTGTCATGTACTCCTAAATAATGCACTGTAATAATTATTTGCATTACGTTTGCATTGTATTCAGTATTATAAGTAGTCTAGAGGTGATGTAAAGTATGTGTGTGGCTATACATAGGCTACTTTTAAATACTCTGACTTTTTATTTAAGGGACTTATACATTTGTGAATATTGTTATCCAAGAGGACAGGAAGGAGTCCTGGCATCAAACCCCCAAAGATCCTGAGGGATGATCATATAAGCAAATTAGTTTCTACATAGTTATCTCTTATAGTGGTAGTTCAACTCCCAAAACTTTGAAATTTGTCATAGCTAACAGTCATTTCATTAGTGCAGTTAAACTTGTTGAACCATTTTCTGTACCAGTCCAAAGAACTTGAACTTGTTGGGAGAATATAATTAGAGGAAGTAAGTAAAGTCATTCCAAACATAGCATCAGGCATAGAGAACAGTGCCTTCTTGATTAGAGGACGCGTTCTGAAGTCCTATGTGCAGTAATATTATTTTATGAGAGCATTGAGACATTTCCAGCTGATCTTAAAGCATCTGCAGCCATTATTTCACCTAACCAGGGGACGTGTTCTGACAAATGTGTTGTTAGGTGAGTTTTGTTGTGTAGATACCACAAAGTGCATTTATGTAAGCCTAGATGGTATAGGTTAATCATTTGATGCAATCTGTGGATGCAAACGAGACAGTAGACACGAGATGAATGAGGTTACTGAATGAAATGAATGAGTGTCTCACAGCATATTGTCTTACAGTAACTTTTTTTTAATGACTAGAAGGAAACCAAAAAAGACTGACAAACAGTAAATACATAAACCACTAACATAGTCATTTATTGTTATTGTCAAGTATTATGTACTATACATAATTGTATGTACTTTGCTTTCTTCTGACTAGCAGCACAGTCATTTTGCTTACACCAGCATCAGCACAAGCACATGAATGATGGATGTTGTACTACAGCATTATCACAACTGTAGTGTCACCAGACACTAGGAATTTCGGGCTCTGTTGTAATCTTATGATATCACCATCATATATTATGGTCTGTCATTGACCCAGATATCATTATAGAGCACATACACTATTTAGATCTGTAATCTACAGCCCTCTATATCTGCTCTCACTTTTCCTTCTCTAGTTATTGTGTCTTTTATATACTACTTTTATTAATTGGCCTGTTAATGTTCACAAGTACTTGGTCAGTTGATGGCACCTTTTCTCAGAGTAGTTATTTGTTTTATTTAGTAAATGGCTGCTACCCTCATTGATGATATTCTCTGGTTTCTGTGGACACCCTCAAACCTGTCCCTTCCTTTACATCCTCACTTCCTCTGCCCAGCCCATCATGACAGATGGCTGCAGCCACATACTATGGTTGATCCCTTCTGCACCCTGTCCTCCTCACCAGGAGCATTCTCAACTGTGAGGGCAATTTACTGAACTGTGTGACAGGCAGCAGGCTAAGTGTGGTAGTGGGTGATATTCTATGAAAAGGAAGTTTAGTAATTTCTCCTGTTTAAAAACCTTGCAAGGAGCAGAACACAGATTTGAACCTGAACCAAAACTTTTGACTTTGACTTCAAAACCTTCTCTCTCTCCCCTTTCTTAAAATGTGTTACTGGCTCCATGTGACTTGGAATAAAATTCATTATTAGCTTCACATACAACTCTTGCTCTGTCCTCCTCTTTCTGTCTACTTTTCACACCAACCAAAACAAGCTCCTGCTTTTCATGGCTTTTTTACGTAGGCCTTTGATCATATATTGATCCCTGAATTTGGAACACATGTTTCTCCCTTGTTAAAGCAATTTTTTGCTCATCCTTCAAAATCCAGATAATAGGTCAATCCTGGGCAAGTTATCTGCAGCCTCCCAACCCCACATTGTTCCCTTATAAAATTTTTAAAAGAAGAAAAAGGGAAAAGCTAGAGTTGCTTCTCACTGCTCTTGGTATCAAGTTCCAAATCCCTACCTATATTAGGCCTACATTTTCCTGCCTCTCTGGCCTTATGTCATGTGACCTTCCTGTTTAGGGAAAGCTCTTGTCACCCTGGACTTTCCTTGGTCTCATTCCCAGGCTTTTCCTCTATCCTGGTCTTTCTTCCCTGCTCACTCACAGGGGCCCTGGTGAGGGTGCTCTCAGCCCTATGCACTTCTCCATAATGACACATCAATTGTAGTTTGACATTTATCTTGTGACTTTCTGAGTAATGTCCCCACTTTCCTACAGAAGGTCAAAGTCTGTTTGGTTTTTGTTCACCAATGTCAGTGTCAGGTGGCTGGGGATGGGGGATAAGTATGTGGCACTCTTATAAACTGAATTTATGGCATTCCTTTCCCATCTTCCAGACACCTTATGCAAAGTCCTACCATAGCATTTCCCACTCACACTACCACTTTTTCACTAAAATTGTCTTTCAGGGTACAAGGACCATGTCTGAGTCAACTTTGTTTCTGCAGTGATATCACACTGTAAAAGTACCAAGAAATATTGGGGGAATGAACATCATGTATGTGGGTAATGATTTATTAACAATAGGAGTGAAGTACTTTGGTGAACTGCCGGGTTGGCCATGTTTTCGACCCAGTCACACCATTTTGCCTGCCTGCCTTCCTCATTGCTTATCTGATTCCAGAAGGATCTTGCAGTATTTTAAGATAGGATTTGGTTTTCTCAAACCAGACTTAATATGCATTTTTCCTTATTTCCTGTAAATGTATTATATTTTAAAAAGCTGTTTCTGCAAGTGAAGTCAGCATGATTTCTTTATCACTGGTTCAGTGTAACATGTAGGCTAACAAAGAGCTAACACATAATCATGCAGTAATAGGATAGTTTTTCTGGCCACCCTCGTTGACCTTGGGGAGGACCATCATCAGGGTTTTTAGCAGCAGGATCCAGGAGAATGGCCCTCTTGACCTAGCCTACCCCACCCTACCCACCGTGGACTTCATCCAGTTCTCAGAGATGTAGCCTCAACTGCTATGCTCAGTGCAGTGAAGGATCCATCTGGGCCTATTCTGGTACCTTGTGTTCTTCAGCTCAAGGTCACTGCAGACAGCTTCTTTTGAGCCTCAGGTTTTGAATGTCCACATGTGTATACTGTAGCTTTTGACCTGGCCATCCACATTGCCCCTGTTGCTGCAGCCCCCTCAGTGCTTCATACATGGTGAATATGGAGATAAGACCCAGCCCTCCATCCCAAGCTAGGACAGGGCTGCCTCATACACCACAGGGAGGGTCTCAGGTTTGGGACTGTTTCTTCCTGTGTTCCCAGACAAGGGTTTGTCTTTTTTCTAACACTCCTGTTATCATAGTTCTTCATCCCCTGAGGACTTTAGATTTGGTCTGTGCCCTAAAGGAGGAGGAGGGATGGACAGGGAGCTCAATTGTAGAGAAGTAGACCAAATTCAAGAAGCAAGATGTGTTAGGAATAATTCCCTAGAGCTAGGGGTTATAACTCAGTGGTAGAGTGCATGCTAGACCCTAGATTCAATCCTCAGCACCAAAATTAAAAATAAAAAAAAAAATTCTCCCCCTTTCAAAAAGTAAAAACACAAGGAAAAAAGATACTCCAAATATTGAGACATCTTAGATGATGGGCAAAATCTGGTGTGGGAGAAAGAAATATCTTTATCCTTGAAAATGTTACTGTAGTGATTGTGGACATGTTTTATTAAGATGCCACCATCTGTTTCACTGACAATTTTCAAAGGTCAGTAGAACCAGTATGTAAGATAATGTATGGAAAAACATGCATTATCTCTTTGTTGTAATTCATTAAAAATAACTGAAATGCAAAAACTGCTGCTTGTTTCATAATCTCATATATAGTCATCTGGCAATAGTATTATTTCCATAGTAATGAACTCTAATCTTTAGTCTCTTGAAAAGCTTTATATATTTCAAGCATGTAATTATTAGCACAGGAACGTGTTTTCTTGCATCCTCCTAACCCTAGGGAATAAGAGAATCCACTGTTTATTTTTGCTGTGTCTTCTTTTCTTCAAGAATGGAGGAATTATTCCCATGCTTGCAGCCTGCTTTTATTTTGCACTTCCTTTATATTTTCATTCGTCAGCAAAGAGAAAAATGTGCTCGGAATATTGAAATCTGAAAAGAGAATCTGTTTGATTTATTTTCTATTCTCAGACTCTTTTAACATGTGCAAGACAGTGGGAACTATGAATGGCAGGATTCGAAGGCAGCATGCTATGTACCCGGGTCACGAGTATCTCTGGAGTCATGACTGTCTGGCGTGGTGACTGAGTAATGTGAATAAAAGGAAGTGTGAGGTGGCGAAAGAACACCTGGGTCAAGTGTGGGTAAAGCAGACAGGCAAGCAGACTGAGCAGAATTCGCTCTCGAAGTAGTTGTCGGTCCCTGCTATATTTTGAGTTAAGAGCCGAAATCCTGTCATCCATGGCTGTTTAAAATCTTGCACTGACTTTGCATATAGTAGGAGCACTAATAAAAAGTCTAAGCCAGCAAATTATAAGTGAAAGAGTTTGTGTATGAAGTTTTGTACTTGAAAGCACAAATTAAGGTAGCAGTACTATGGATTGGGGGCATTTGGGAGTTTTCTTAATTAGGTATGATTTTATGACCATGCTAAAGAAGATAAAGGCCTCTATCAGAATCCTCAATATTCTTACGGCACACCAATGCCATGTGTAATTCTTAAGGCATGTCAGTTGTCTGTCAACACAGTATCTTCTGATAATCTTTAGTACCTGTTGTCTAATTCTTGTGAGCAATAATATGCCTGGAAGCCATATTCATTCAACTAATAAATATTTACTAAGCTTCCACTGATCTAGGCACCACAGATACAGCAGGGAATAAAATTTACCAAATTCTTGTTTTCATGGAGTTTACATTCTAGTAAGATTATATTCTAACAGGACTCCAGTACTTTTGATTAATAAATCCACTGGAGGTAGCCAGGTGCAGTGGTGCACGCCTGTAATCCCAGCACTTTGGGAGGCTGAGACAGGAGAATCATGAGTTCAAAGCCAGCCTCAGCAATAGTGAGGCACTAAGCAACTCAGTGAGACCCTGTCTCTAAGTAAAACACAAAATGGGGCTGGGGATATAGCTCAGTGGTCAAGTACTCCTGAGTTCAATCCCCAGCACCAAAAAAAAAAAGTTTTTAAATAAAATAAATCCACTGGGGGTAATAGTCTTATAAATACCTCTGCTATACAGAATTCTATACTGTATTGAAGATACATTACAGTTTGATTCCAGTGATCAAAGGCATTGAAAGAGTTGGTTTCCTTCAAATTCTGAAGTCTATCATAGTAACTATACTTGCAGTGGTACTATTTTCTGCCTTAGGGATCTCTTCCATACTCACATAAATCACCTAGATGGAGGAAAAGGAGGAAAGGGTAGCTCCAAATCAAATTAACGTTGGTTAATTGAGCACAATATTATATTATTGAGCACAATAATATAATACAAGCAAACACAGTATCTTATAGACTTTAATATACAGTAGCTTCTTTAGGAATCTTTTAAAAGCAGGTATTAGTCCATTTTATAAATATTATAATAGCTCTTTTTTAGCATTTCTTGTGCTTAGCATTTCACATACTAAGCCCTTCCTTGGATTTTCTCACTTACAAATTCTCTCATTTTACAAATGAAAAAGCTACAACAATAGAAGTAGCAAACCAAAAATTACATAGTTGATGTGGAGCCAGTTTTATACCTGAGTCCTCTGACACCAGTGTGCTCCACCTTATTCAGGCAAAGAGCCTACTTTACTTCTACCACCCTCTGCATCTTTGGATGTGCTTCTTTTTAGGGGGCTGCAGGGAAAGTACCAGGGATTGAACTCAGGGGCACTCAACCACTGAGCCACATCCCCAGCCCTGTTTTGTTTTTTGGTTCTTTTTTTTTTTTTTTTTTTTTTTTGAGACAGGGTCTCACTGAGTTGGTAGGGCCTTGCTTTTGCTGAGATTGGCTTTGAACTCGCCATCCTCCTGCCTCAGCCTCCCAATCCACTGGAATTACAGGTGAGCATCACCGTGCCCGGCTGAATGTGCTTCTTTACATAAGCAATAAGACTAGGAGATTCTGGTATCCTGCTGAATGGTCACATGAAGCCTATTTGTGAAAACCCCTACTTTTGATTCACTGCTAGCATCATAGTGAATCTTTTCCTGTCTCCTTGGGTGACTGGTTCCAAGACCTGTCTTGGATGTCAGAAATCCCTGGATACTTGTATCCCTTATATAAAATGGCATAGTATTTGCATAGGACCTACACGCATCCTCTTGTATACTTTAAACCATCTCTAGATTACTTGTAATAGCTAATACACTAACTGCTACGTAAATAGTTGCCACACTGTATTGTTTAGGGGATAACAAGAAAAAAGTCTATACATGGTCAATACAGATAGAATATTTTTAATCCTTGGTTGATTTAAACTATGGATGGTGAACCTGCAGATGTGGGTCACAGGCTCTACTTTCTACTCCTTGACTTAAATGTTAATTATTTCCTAAATAATTCTCTTCTTTTCTTTTCTTTTCCTGGCAGTTCTTTTCCGCGGCCTTGCTCACAAAGAAAGGTAAAAACCCACACTGAATACAGTGCTACCACTGAGGTTCCACAGTCCTGGGTGGGGGGGAGGGCAGGCCAAGTGCTATGCCAGACACAGCTTATCTTGAAACTCTTCTCCCCCAGGTTTGTGTAGCCCTTCCTTGTAGTCACCTTTATAAGACAGAGTAAAACAGATAATTAAAAACTGTCATTTCACAGTTGATATTTTAATAGATATTGCTCCCAGCTGCTAGTCTGTTTTAGAATTCCTAAGTAAATGTTTGGTGTTGTGTATATATACCCTAAGGCAATATTATCACAAAGGGTGCAGTTTTATAAATGGAAAATAAATTAACTTGGGTATATGCCATATACCAAAATACTAGCAGAAGGGCGGGAGCAGTTTCAATGAAAGTAATGTTTCTACAAGGTGATAGTAATGGGAGACCAAAAAAATGAAGAAAAGGGGAAGACAGGAGGCAAGATTTTATCTGCTAGAGGGAGAGTGTGTGTGTGTGCATACACGTGCATACCTGTGATCAAGACCAGCATACTGAAGACAGGGAGAGGGTAATGTGCCCTAAGAGGGAGTGTTCTGCAGCAGGACAGTACAGGGAGCTTTGGCAGAGTTAGGTTGTGTACAGAATGGTAACCTGCCCAGGGCCTACTGTGTTTTGACTGTCATTCGGCCCTGTTTACCTTAATAGAAGGAAACAGTGCTGGACCACAGGCCCCGCAGTGTGAGCATCATCACTGCTGAGGTGTTCAGCTTCCCTTAGGACTTCGGTCTGCTCACATACTTGTTCTGACCCATATCTGGGTTCTGCTCCTTATAGGGATAGTGAGGATGTTGCCAGAGGGCCTACACTCAAAGAACCTCATAGAACAAAAAACTCTGGAGAAAAAGACCAGTGTAGGCTGTTCTGTTGGAAAGCTGATGGCACCAGCACACTGCTCACAGCAGGAACGGTCCACACGCTCCCTGCTGTCCGCAGCTACTTCCTCCTCGCCCAGTGCAGTTTCCCTTAACACATTCCTCCTGGTACTTTTTATCTTTGACCCTCTGGTCTGTCTTGAGCTCTTGGTACAGTCTTCCTTATTTGGTGCACAGGACACCCCATCTCCTGGTCTCCCTACATACTGACACTCCTCCTCCTCTGCCTGTCTTCCTTGGATATTGGAGGCCAGTTGTAGTCCATCCTAACCTTCCTCCTGCCCATTCCAGATGCTCTCACTAATCAGGGCTTCACTCCTATGTGCTCTGATGACTCCCTTCTCTGCTCATCCTTGTCCCTCGCCTGCAATCTCTTCAAGGGCCTCCTGGGCATATTCTGGGTGTGTGCTACCAACACCTCAAATTGAGCAGATCTCAGCTCCACCTCCACACCCCTCCCAAACCCATTTCAGCCTTCCCTCTCTGTCCAGACTGAGTTGCCTAAATCAGAAATCACCTCACTTTCTCCTGTGGTCAGTGTTTCTTTATGTCCCATGTATTCCTCATGCGGGGTCTTTGTGTCCTCTCGGTGCTCACCTTTGTTGGCTCCTCAGCTTCCTACCAGTCTCTCTGTCCCTAGTTCTTTGTTGTACCTTCCTACTGTGCCACCAGAATTATCTTTATATCCCAAACCTGATTGTATACTCCCTGCACTCACAAGGAGTTAACTGAAGCACATTCTTCCTTTAGAAGCTAAATTTTGCCAAGAAAATTTGACGAGGTACAATTCAAATGAATAAATGTTGAAGGTAAATAATTTAGGACTATGAATAACTATGGCAAAGACATTATTATGTTTATCTACATGAAATATGTTGAATTTGCTTGTAAACTTCAGGTATTCTAATGGATTAGTTTTCTGCTGCTGGGAACATTAAGGGTTGACCGTGGGTCAAAATTTGAATTTCTTTCCTATGATGAAGAAACTCTAGAAAAACAAATAGGATCATAAAATTCTGTTGTTCTTCAAAGATCTGTATTCACTTCACTACTCTCACTGAATTAAATTACTTAAGTTATTTATTTATATAAGGAAAAAAGGGCAAGTCCACTTGACTGAATTAAATGTGGGTTATTTACAAGGCTCTTGAACTTTCCTTATTTAAATGCTTGTGAATTTGTTAGTTGATTTAACTTACATATTTTGTATATATGAGTTTGGATAATAGATAATGTCTCTTTAAACACAAATACTTTTAATAAAAAATTTCTTTTTTTAACACGAATATAGAATTACCTTGCAAAACATATCTTGAATGACATTGGCTTCTCTTAACACTATCATATTGCTGTATTGTTGTGAAAGTAAATTTCCTTGGACTGGTTTAGGAGCCTTGGTGGTGGTGTTCCAGATTTTCAACTAATAAATAAGAAATTTGGGAGTTAGAGGGTATAGCTCAGTAGTAGAGCATTTGCCTAGCATGCCTGAGTCCCTAGATTTGAACCCCAGCAACAAGAACAAAAAGAAAAAAGCAGGAAAAGAATAAAATTTTGAAGCCCTGTCTTTTCCCATATAAACTGAAATAAAGCTGCGTTTAATTTTATTCTCAATGTAATTTGTTTTCTTTTTAACCAAAAATCAGGATTATATGTTAGTGTTTCAAGAAGGAAAATAATAGTAGGAGAACTAAAATAAGGCCTATGACGAGGATTGTAAACAAACGATATTTAGAAGGCAGCTGGGATCACAGTCTCAGGTGGGGTCCAGAGCTCCCCAGTAACCTATGCAGGACCATGATTGATTATGTGACTGAGAGCGGCCATCGTGATGTGGAAGCACTTAGAAGAATTACAACTCTTTCTGGTACCAAAAAAAGAAAAACTCTTAGCTCTTTCTATAAAGGTCAACATTTTTAGCATAAACATGTTCATGCATTGCTTGACACCAGGGACAATTTCTGAGAAATGGATCATTAGGCAATTTTGTCATTGTGTGAACATCAGAAGTATACTTTGATAGATGCTTTGATCACTAGGCAGTATGATCTTAAGAGACCACTGTTAGATACGCAGTCCATCTTGAAATGTTGTTATTCAGCATGTGACTGTACAACCGTTTCAAAAGGCAGTGCCTTCTGGTATCTTGTAATGTTGGCTGGTGGCATGAAGTGACAATAGCAAAGCAGTTTGCAAGGGACCAAGATTCATGTCCCTGGAGTGCCCCACAAATGGAGTATATCTGCCACTTACTTTGTAGTTAATACTTGATAGATCATATTTATTTCCTTCTTGAGTTTTGATTCATTTTAAACAACAGTGAATATGAAGTAAACCCCCAGACGAGATTAGATGGAGTCAAAAGCTGTCCTTTTCCTTATATTGAAAAATATACTGTAGACAGAGCCAGAGAGACCCCTAAGAAATTTAAATCCCTCCAGTTTTGTACTTGAGAGACTTTTGTTTTGTTTTGGTCTTGGTGCTGGTGTTGACCAGCCAACCCAAGGCCTCCTGCACACTAGGCAAGTGCTCTACCATTGTGCCCTCCCCAGCCCTCGCTTTAGAGACTTTTTTTAAAAGGATTATTATGGCAGCCCATCTGTATTTTTTAAAAAATAACTTTCTGTTGAGACTTTCTAATAAATAATAAAATGAACCCCTATGTAATCAAATAAGCCTGTAGGATTAGTTTAAAGTGGGTGCCGCTTAATATACCAAAAACTAACATTTTAAGCTCAGAGCTATTATCTATTGAGACCACTGTCTTTGTTAAAACCGGTGTTTTCATAATGAAAATGATTTTCCTTCTGTGCTCAGGAAGAGAAATACTTAACTGTATTTTGTTCTGTCAGGTGGTCATAGTTGGGGTAACATACAGCTCTCTATCAAATAATGTAGGGAAAATGAAGGTTAGCATTTCAGATGGTAATAACTTTTTTTTCTCCTAATCCAAGACTGCATGTGGGTGTGTGTGTAGGTGTGTAAGTAATCTCAGAACTAGTAAAAAACATTTTATATTTTCACATTTTTCCATTGATAGTCAAAACAGTAAATATACTTTCTGATGAAACCACTCTATAATTAAGTAAAGCTTGGACTTAGAGCTAAAAGAACAGGCTTTGAATTGAAGACTAACGGATTCAGATTATTTTTCTGTTCAAAGATTTTGTGGGAAAGTAACTTACATGTAACTGCCTTCATGTTGCAGGAGTAAAATTGCAAAGATGAGTTCATGAACTATACATTACATCTAACATAACGTGTTAAAATAACATGTATTATATTGGAAATATAATAATGTGTGAGTGGACAGATGAGTAAGCCAATAGCCTGCCTCACTCATGCTGAACTTACTAATTTTTAACATTTTTATGTTTTGTCTACTAATTTCATGTTTGTATGTTTTCTTCATTATTCATTTAGCAACTATAATTGCAAATTTTTAATATTAGACAATTCTGGGGAAAATTTACATATATTTCCAATATAATACACTATATTTTAACATATGTTATGTTAGATATAATGTGATGAACTTACTAGAGATAGATCTCCCAAAAATCATTGCTTTCTCTACATCTTAGGGATACTAAGTTACAAAGAGAATATTTTTAAATATAGTTCCCCTAAAATGAATGCTTTGTATAGAAAATAGGCTATATTTAGTCAAACAGCAGAGTTTTAATTTTATTATTTTATTGTAATATCATGATAAGAAATACATGATATAGACTACTTGCTTTAAAGCCATTTTGGATTATCCTTAAGAAAAGTGAAATGCTGGGTTCCAGTGCAGGAGTGAAGGGACAAGCTGTGGAGAGAGGTTTAGAACAACAGTAGGATAAAGGGACTTGAGCAAGAGCAGACCCCACCTCCTGGAGTCAGCAGATTGCCCTTGATCATGAGCAGTGAGTGCCGAAGACCACCATGACCCAACTTGGAAATCTGTTTGGTAGAGGATGTTTTGGGACAAAGGACAAGGAATAAATTGAGTTCTGTAGTCACCAATGAACTATTACATCTTAGACCAGAAGGCTCAATGAGGAGACACAAGGCAAAGTAATTGAAGATGTGCCTGGTGCCCAGTAATCCTATTGGATCAGAATGTGGAGAGGTTTGAGGTTGGTTATGATGCTCTGTAAAGAGCCTTGTGTGAATGTGCAGGGCTTGCCTGTAGCAACTCTTTCTTGCCCTCGGACAAGCCCATCAACTTCAGCCTCTGATCCTTGAAGTCACTGCAGGGAATAGAAGTTTCATCCAGATCAGCATTTCCCAAAATGGGTGTATGGCAGGTTGGGAGAGGCCCCATAAGTGAGTCCAGGTACCTTATTTTGTCCTCTGCTCCCAGACTTCCTCACTGGTTTAATATGCAAATATTTTTGTGACTCTGAGCAGATGAGATACTTTGTTTGCTTCCCACATAACACATGCTTGGAAATGCTAGACCATGTGTCATGTCTGATTTTCGCCTACTTTGAGTATTCTGATGATCACACTTGATGTGGCTTTTAATGTTAAGATGACAATTTGGAATTTTTGGTAGTTAAGATGGAGTTCGATTAAATTAGCCTGTCCTTCATTAAAATGATTGCTGGACACCCACTGTAAACCTGCTATTTGTTGATTCTGGACAGGGCTTATTGGTTCATGGAATTAAAAACAATATGGAGGCCAAATACCTTCTTGTTCTGAGCATTTATGTATAATAAGTTGGTCTTGGATTTAGGCCAGGTAATAAAAGTTTCATTCTACTCAAAACGAAAGTGTGTTGCAGATTTCTGATCCCTGAGGTTTTTAATGCTAAAATAAATAGAAGTGGGGAGCAAGGACTAAACCCATTCATACTTTACCACTTACAGTCTGGTACATAGTTATGGTCATCATGCAAAGATAGTAGTTGCTAGGTCCCTGGACCTAAGCGCTTAGAAAAATGTCAAATTAAAATAAATAAATATATATGTGTGTGTGTGTGTGTGTGTGTGTGTGTGTGTGTGTATTCAGCAATATATTTATTTCCAATGAAAGTAATTCCTCCCCTGTACTTCTTTACACACACACACACACACAAAAATTCAATGAGACATGTAAAGGCTTTTATTTACAATTAATTGGATTTCTTCCCTGTATTTCTTTACACTTGTATCAAGTACACTGGCTCCTCTCAATATTGTGACACCCAGTTACCTGTCTTGTCCAAGACTTCGTTAAACAAGGGATAGTCTTAAATGTCTAGAAAATGGCACCACATTTGAAAAGTATCTGTATCCCAAGAGAGTTTCCAAAGAACTGGGCTGCCTAATTAAGCAGGCAGTTTGGACTTGGGAGTTCTCTGTAGTGACCTTAGACTTAGAGAAGGCTGCAGGGTCTGCCTGTGGCCAGGTTCCCCTAAGCAGGATGTGCTCTGAAGAGAGAGATGCCAGACTTCCACAGGTAAAGACTTGTTTATCCTGTGGAATGAGGAGAGTTAGGTTTGTTTTAATCGTCAGAGTTTGAGACAGCATGTCTGTACTTGACCTACCATGTACATTTTCTAGTGTTTTGGCAAGTAAATATCCAATGTTACTCATTGTTATTTAGTTCATATTACTATAAATAAAGTGGTATACCAAACAGTAACAGAATGTTTTTAATGCAAATGGTTCCTCAGTTTTCTCCAAGTCTTCGAGTTGTTTAAATAAATCCTAACCTACTATATGATTCACAGGGATGTTAAAGAAAGAAATTACATAATGCATGAAATATTTTGACCTACTTGCAAAAAAGACACAATAACAAGTTATTTGTATTGTAGCCAAGCAAGTAAACTGAAGGCAACATGGCACCTAGGTCAAAATAACTATCCCCATGTTATAGTACTTTGGTGTGGTACTCCACATCTCCCACTGCTAAGGTATCCCAAGAGATGAAGAAGCCAAATGTATTTTTAAATTTGTGGAATTTTATTAGACAGGACAGGACTTTAGAGATACCTCTTTACGAAAGGTAAGAGTAAAGCTCTCCAAAGGGAGAAGGGCTACCAGATTTTGTCAATAACTCCAGGAATGGAATTAATGTATTTACATAAATCTGCATATAGAGTTCAGAGCCCTTTAACTCCCAACTAGGCAAAACTGTCCTGAGGATTGAAACCAGGGCCTTGAGCATTAAGCTATACCTTAACCCCCCAGGATTCAAGGACTAAGGAAACAAACAGCCTATTCCTTGATGTCCTTTCAAAACCAAGACAGGTGAAGCTCAACTAGATTTTGACCGCGCTTTCTAGTCTCCATGAATCCCCAGCCCTTTTTTATTTACCCCTAGATTTCTAGCTTTCTTGCAAATGGAAGAGAAGGTTACTATATACCTGAAATGTTTTTGTGTAGTTTTTGTTTTGTTTTGTTTTCTAAATAGTCAAGCAAGTATTCTGTTTCACAAACTCTAGGAAGGGAAAGGAGAGTTACTTTGCATTTTGTTTCCATGTGAATTTATTTTGATTATATACTGAGCACAAGGTAGATGACTTACACACATCTTCTATTCTTCTTACTTCCTTGCTCATTTATGGTTGCAAATGACTAATGATAAAAGGAAAGGTATTTTATTTGATGGGTTTTTGGGGGGTAGGGATAGCAGGGATTGAACTCAGGGGTACTCAACCACCGAGCCACATCCCCAGCGCTATTTTGTGTTTTATGTAGAGACAGGGTCTCACTGAGTTGCTTAGCGCACCTCGCTTTTGCTGAGGCTGGCTTTGAGCTGACGATTCTCTTGTATCAGCTTCCCAAAGTGCTGGGATTATAAGTGTGCACCACCGTGCCCAGCTTTGATGGGTTTCTATAAGCAGTGACAGGAAATGTTAATGAAGAAATTTTAAGTTCACTGATCAGGAGTAATTTCCATTGTTCATGCTATATTTCCCCCATTAAGTGGAAAATGCAGAATTCATTGAATAGCCTACTGTAAGTAGGTACTCTCCATAAATTTTTAAATAATGTAAAAGTCATGTTGCATTGACTAGTTCACATTATAATTTTAAAATAAAATTGAAAACATAATATTCTGTAACCTAGTGTTTAACTCCTATTACCTAATGAAAGCTTGAGCTTGCTTTTCTGGTACTAGGTCAAGCTCATTTCTAGTAGATGAAGGCAAAAAAAGAAGCCAGAAAATCTCATCCTGTACATGGAGCCATTTATGTCACAGCACTTTTATTTTTTAAAAAACATTTTTATTAATCAAACAATTCATGTCAATTACACAAATTTGAAAAGATAGACTGTTAGTGTAGTTCAAAGAGCAAGACCCAATTTTATCATGTCTGCACGAAACCCACTTATCACAGCACTGTTAAAAATATGGCTGGTTCCATGAGAAAAAGATCTGTAGATATAAGGAAATTTAATAGGAGAATGTTATCTGTTTTTCCCCTTACACGGATAGTTTGTAGGACTGCAGGAAGTGCATCTTCACCCTTTAATCAAGGAACGGTGGGTCTTAGCTACAGCCACTCCCTCTGGGATTCCAACTTTCAGGTACTGTACTTTCTAAATAGCCACTTCTAAAATCAAATAAAGGAGGAGCCAGGGCCTCACCACTTCTTGATCTGTATGCCTTACTGCATACAAGCTAAGCACATTTTGTTAGTGGCCTTTACTTTGATCGATTGGTTTATATTTTGAAAAATCTTGTTGGCAACAAAATGTCAGTGGCTATAATGATAGATCCAATTATAATGAAAAATTTAATTTTGATGAATTATAGGTTAAAGATCTTAAATGTTTTTAAGCACAACAAATTATGCCTAGACAGAAATGCTTCTAAACTGTTCCCCTAAGGACAAAAAGGAGCATCTGTTACAGAATAGTGTGCTTGCTTTACACTATTTTATTAATTTTAAGAGTGTTGTTTTAAATGATTATCATAGAAACTTACCCAAAATCTGCAGTTATATAAAATTGTTTTTATGTCATATTGTTTTGAATATACTTTTCCTAATTGGCACATAATTTTCACATTTATTGTTTTAACTATATTTCATTAATTTGCCATAACTTCTTAGGGGGTGGGGCCTTTTACGTGCTAAACACGTGATCTACCACTTACCTACACCTCCAGCCCTAATTTACTATAATTTCTTTCACTGTTATTTATTGGATATTCAGATTATAGCTTGAATTCTCCAAAGGGGACTGAGTTCAGGAATAGCCTATGTCCCAAGAACTGGGGGTTTGAAAAGTTTGTGATTATGGAAGAAAAAATTCCTAACACTGTTCAAAAGTCCGAGAAAGAATTCTCTCCCTCTTTTCCCTTCTGTTACACCTATATATCAAAACTGCATCTATAGATGTACTCACACATCTGTCTTTTCCTTAAATATACCTAGGCAGCTGAACACAGCTAGGAAAGCAATTGGTAAATTGGTTCCTCCATATTTAATGTTACGAACCTTAATTGGCCCTTTCTCATTCTTGGCAATTCCTGAAGTCTGTTCACACTATTTCTAAAATGATTGTTTTAAACTCTTCAAATTTGCAAATCTCTTCACTCTTTTTTCCTTGTAATTTCATTTTCTGAAGAATAAGCTAGCGATCATAACATTTTTGAAAAGCTCAATTGTTTTCATTAATTCCACTGATTTTCATTTTTAATTTGTTAAACAAGTATTTTAAATACTTGGTTCCCTGTTTTTTCATGGGAACTATACTGTTTTGTTTTTGAGACTGTATTAAATCTAGCTAGTATTTTATGACTGAAAAAGATGTGTAAGCTTTTAATTTTCATCTAAGTATGACTTTATACCAAAGATTTTATGTATTGTATTTTTCATTATTTTAAAGATCTTTCTTACTGTGCTTACTGCATTGTGAATTTTCTCCTAGGCCCAATTACTGTGTGGTCACCGAGTACATACTGATGTTGTTCTTGTTGAAAGTCACTAATGGCATCCTAAAGATTTTTCCCCCTGGGGTCAGGGGCGTGCAGCAATGCTGCTGATTCAACTTAGGGCCTTACACTTACTAGGCAAGTGCTCTACCCCTGAGTCACATCCTCAGCCCCATCCTGGCAGTCTTACCTACTCTCTGCAGAGCTTGCCCTCCACTTTCCTGCTTCCACTCTTACCCTTCTTTTCCCCTTTCCTTCCATAGATCCTTCTCTGTGTGCTCTTAGATGTTGGTACAATTTATCCAGGGCTCTGTCCAGGGCTAGCTTCTCTTCCACCTCCTGCTTTCATCAGAACAATCCTCTGTCCCCTCTGGGTCTCCTCCCACTTCCTTGTCAGTGATTTTCAGGTGTATTGTCAACATGAATCTTATCACTTGAGCTCCACAACCACATTTCTGGCAGCCTTCCGTAAATATCTACCTATTGTCCCATTGTTGCTTCAAAATAAACTATCTAAAAAAACTTGTAGAGCCTCTTGCTTTTATCTACTAAATACTTAATTCATCTCCTCTTCCCGGTGGCACTTCTGTAGCTTGAGGTCCTGTCAAATCTCTCCTAGTTCTGTGTCTTGATCTAACCACACACCCTTCCCCAGACTCTTCTTGCACAAATTGCACCCTCTCTAATAACTGATTTTTCTTTATTACTGTGTATTACTGATGGTATGTCACTAGGAACTTGATAATCATTAAGAAAGTAATGGAGCCAGGCACTGTGGTGCACACCTGTAATCCCAGCAGCTCAGGAGACTGAGGCAGGAGGATCACGAGTTTAAAGCCAGCCTCAGCAAAAGCGAGGCACTAAGCAACTCAGTGAGACCCTGTCTCTAAATAAAACACAAAATAGGGATGGGGATGTGACTCAGTGATCAAGTATTCCTGAGTCAATACCCAGTACCAAAAAAAAAAAAAAAGAAAGAAAGTAATGGTTATTACAACAATTGGGAAAGGATAGACTTCAGGAACCATAAGTAATTCTTGTTAACATGCTTTCATATTTCCTTCTGATTTTTCCTTTGCCTATTATTTTCTATAATTGAGATCATCCTGAATATAAAATTGTATCCTTCACTTTAAAAAAAAGTTAACATTGGAAGATAAAGTGAAATTTGTACTCAACACTTTCCACCAAAATAAATCCCAGGAATATCAAAGAATTAAACATGAAAAGTTAAACCATAGATGTTCTCAAGAACATGTGAGTAAATGGGTATTTTTAATTGCCCAATTGAAGCTTATAATGTAAAAATTGATATTTTATTACATAAAAATAGAACATTTATACATGACAAAAGCATGCAAAAAATTCATAAATAGCAAACTAGGAAGAATATTGTGACTTCCTAGAGTCAAATAGCTAGCTTCCTAGAAACCTTAAAATAAGTCTTACAAATCAGTCAGAAAAACCTGTCAATCAACTTTTTAAAAAAAAAGATATAAAGAAAAAACACAGCTTGTAAAAACTTGTAAAACAGTGCTCTCATTCATAACCATTTTTCATATATTTGATTAGCAAAGATGTAAAAATGTGCTGTTGCATTTTATTGGCAAAGATGTTACAGGAACAGGGACATGTACACATTGCTGGTAGAAGAATGAATTGATACAAAATTATACAGAAAGAAAATTAATGATTTTTTTTATTTTTTAAAGCTATAGATATATTCTTTGACCTACTAGCTCCATTTTTAAGAATTGATCCCACAAATGTATATGAAGATGATTCTGTAGTAAAGAAGGACGTTGATTACAGCATTATTTGAAGAACAAGATCAAAAACAACCTAAATATTAGTTTACACTTTACCACTGAGCTACATCCCCAGCCCTTGAACTTGTAATCCTCCTGCCTCAGCCTCCTGAGTGACAGGAATTATAGGTGTGCACCACCGGCCAGGCCTGGCTAAATGAATTCTAATAGACCCATGCAATGAAATACTGTAAAACCATTTTAAAAAGTGAGTCAGTTCTATTTGTGTGATATTAAATGAGCAGTAAGATGTATTTTAATTAAAAAGGTGAACACTACCATTTGTAAAGAACATGTACACATAGAGTTTTTTAAAATTTTTTTTGTAGTTATAGATGGACAGAATGTCTTTATTTTATTTTTTTAATGTGGCGCTAAGGATTGAACCCAGTGCCTCATGTGTGCTAGCCCAGCACTCTGCCACTGAGCCACAGCCCCAGCCCACACAGAGGTTTTATTAATATGAGTCCAAAAATCTCTGGGAAGCTGCACAAGAAATAATTGATTGCTTTTAGAGAAGTGTTGTCGAAGGGACAAGTGGGAGCAGTAGGGAGACATTTTTTACCTTACACTCTTTTATACTTTGGGCTTTTTTTTTTTTAATATTTATTTTTTAGTTATAGGTGGACAGAATATCTTTATTTTATTTTTATGTGATGCTGAGGATCGAACCCAGTGCCTCCCGCGTGCTAGGCGAGCACGCTACCACTGCGCCATAACCCCAGCCCCAATACTTTGGACTTTTGACCAAACTTTTTGGAAACATTGATCTTAAAATTGCAATAATGTTGGGCTGGGATTGTAGCTCAGCGGTAGAGCGCTTGCCTCGCATGCGTGAGGCCCTGGGTTCGATCCTCAGCACCACATACAAAGCAATAAAATAAAGACATTATAAAAAAAAAATTGCAATAATGTCATAATTTGGATAGCCACTTCTCCAGTGTTGAACATTTAGGCTGCTTCTATTTTCAATTCTTAGAAATAATTCTGAAATAAACATCATCCTGCATGTAACATAGGCACATTTCAGATTATTTTTGTAGGGTTGATGGCTAAAAGTGGAGTTAGTAGATAAAAACTTATGAACTTTATTATCAAGTAGTATTACCAATTAGTTGCCCACAGGAGGTACCAGTTGTTCATGTTTCCACCAGCATGGTGTACCTATTCCTTTGCCTTTTCAAAAAATTCTGTTAACTGTGTTAGAAATATCAGGGTGCCACAAGAAATCAGGCACAAGCCCAAAAGTTACTAAGCAAGGCAAACTTTACTTCTGCAGAGGGTGTGCTATGGTACAGTCTGGCAAGCAAGCACACTCGTGCAAGCAGTCCACTTGTTTTTATCCCTAACACAGTACTGCTCCTTGCTCTGATAGGAGGAGCTCAGGGTTACAATCTATGCAATTGGCTAATTTTAAAATGGGAAAACAAAGGAGAGTTCTAGAGTTAAAATGGCTAGAATTGGGTACAGGCTGAGAAGTTCAAAATGGCTACAATTGGATCTTACATCCTATTTTTACATTTAAGGCTAAAAACTATATTCTGAAAATGGACCACTGGACTCTTTGTTTCTCAAAACTGGATGTACAGAATATGATACCTTGTTTAAATTTGCATGTCTTTGATGATGACTGACACTAAACATTCATATATCTGTGTCTGTCTAAATTTAGTCATTTTTGGTACTCCATTGTGAATTATTGTTTCATGCATCTTGCTTATTTATTTACTGTGGCCTTATTGTCTACTTGGTTTATATGTAGTATTTATATGCTAAGGATATTAATCTTTTTGTCATATGTATTTCTGAGTTAGGTCTTTAAGAATGAGTAGGAGTTAGCCAAGAAACCCAGCTGGAGAAGGATGCTGTACATCTGGGGAAATAGCAGACCTAAGAGAGAGAACCTAGGAAACTGCAAAAAGCCTTCCATTGTGGCTGGAGTTGCTGGTTCGTGTCCAAACACATGCTGGATGGAGTGGGAGAGATGAACAAGTGTCCTGTATTCTCTCTGCTAATCATTCAATCCTTATCTCAAGACAGTGGAAAGCCACTGGGGAGTTTTAAGCAGGGAAGTACATAATGGGTTTTATTTACAACTGCCCCAAAACTCAGTAGCTTTGTTCTTCCCAACCCCCAGTGAGTTTCCCCTCCTTACTCCACCAGCTTCCTCCCTCATTATCTTCCATTTTAAAACAATTAAATTCAATTGTCTCACTCTTAGTGCCTATATCAATATCTGTTTCCCTGCTAAGGCTCTCAGCCACTTAAGACATGCTTGGCACTTGAACTATTTGTAGGAACACTTGAAGCAGTGTTGAGAGATAAGATGACCTTTTTAAGCTTTGCTGGTGCCAGACTCAATTTTTATAATGCCTTTTCAAATGAACAGCTTGGCTTAGACCAAGTACTTATCAAAGATTGAAAAGAATTTATCAACCTCTGGGAGAAGAGCTTGGGATTGAAAAATCACAGAGTGTGGAGTCAACTGAGTTCAGAACCCAGCTGTGCCCCTTTTTAGATGTGATCTTGGCCTAAATTTTTTTTTAGCTTGAGCCATAGGCATGAGGATTAAATGAGATAATATATTTCATGTACTTAGCACAATACTACGTATATATAATCTGTACCATAAATTATTCATATTGTTTTGTTATCCTTTGGATGCTCCAAACAGCACTTCAAATGACTGTGGAAAGCAGTCCTTTTCTTTGAGGGTTTTGAAGTTACAAATCTTAAGATATGCTTATCTATTTTCCATTCAAGTGTTATCTTTTTAAAGTTCTTTATCCTTCCTTAAAGTATCTTCTCTGACCTTGGAGTTCAGGGTTTTACAAATATCTTGACATTGTCCTCTGGTTGTTAAATCTCAATGAGTCTTCTCAATTTTTTATAATCACTTCTGGGACATTTTCTTTCATTATAACTTTAATTACCTATGCCATTCAGTTTGTTCACACTTATTATTCATAGGCTTTATACCTTTGGCTTATTCTGAAGGTTAATTTTTTCTTATATATTTTTGCCAGCTTATTTCATTTTTCTGTTTTAATTTGAATTTTGAGTTTCTCTTCTGCTTTTTATAATTTAGTGCTAATTTTTACTTACTTCAGCTGTGTACCTATTCTCCAGCATTGCAATCTTTGTTTTATTTCTGTTGCTTTTCTTAAAAGTGAGCAAATGTATAGTGTCTGTATTATTTACTTTTTAATTGAGTTTACAAGTCAATTTCTTTAGGAATAATTTCTATACAATCATACGTGTCCATTTTAAGTGCACTGTTCAGTGTTTTGACACACAGGCCTGTGGGAACACGACCCCAGTCATGAGGAGAACTGTTTCATTGCCCCCAACAAGTCTCCTTGGCCCTTTGTGTTCACTTTGAATGCCTTGTTTCCTATTTCTTTTCTTTTTTTTTTTTTTTGTTACTCGGGATTGAACTCAGGGGTACTGAACCACTGAGCCACATCCCCAGCCCTATTTTGTGTTTTATGTAGAGACAGGGTCTCACTGAGTTGCTTAGCGCCTCCTCGTTGCTGAGGCTGGCTTTGATTCTCCTGTCTCAGCCTCCCTAAGTGCTGGCATTACAGACTTGAGCCACTGTGCCCGGCTCCTTGTTTCCTATTTGATCTCCTTATATTAGATCTCATCCCCACAGGACCCTGAGGCCAGTGCCCTTGTTATTCTCCACTGTGTCCCCAGCACCTGGCATAGTGCTGACCTAACAGGCATATAGTATGTGTTTACTGAATGAATTCTAATGGTGGATTCTGTGATTATTGCCTTTCAGAGTTTATTTCAATCTATAGGCTACAAACTCCCCCCCCCCTCTTTTTTTTCTTCTCTTTCTGTTCCTTTTGGTAATTTGTTATTGTATTTTCATCAACAAATCTCTAGTTGATGATTTGTATTTTTTTCTTGGAGGTATTTTTGATATTACCCATGATATTTTGAAGTTTATTTATTCAGTAAATATTTATTGAGTACCTTCTCTATGCCAGGCACTGTAGATATAGTGATGAACAAGAAAGTTTAAAGACCCTGCAGAGCAGGCCTTGCATTCTGGTGGGCCCTCACACTTAAAAAGAGGAAGCTTTATGCTCTGTCCTTCACTCTGTTATCCACCCAGAGTGCTTATGACCTTCATGAGATCCTTGAACCTTCTTTCTATAGGTGCTATGAGCCATCTTATTGTACAGCACATATATACACACCATAATCCCAAAGCTGTTTCATTAATCTGAAAGAAAGAGCCTGACCAAGGTCAAAGCTGAGGGGTTAGGTAAAGTGGAAGATAATTCAGAAGGGATGTAGAAGATTGAAAAAGTAAGATTTTTGTGACTGACTGAATTTGGGCAAGGGGGGCCCGTACAGAGGATTGAACTCAAGGGCACTCAACCACTGAGTCACATCACCAGTCCTATTTTGTGTTTTATTTAGAGACAGGGTCTCACTGAGTTGTTTAGCGCCTCGCTGTTGCTGAGGCTGGCTTTGAATTTGTGATCCTCCTGCCTTAGCCTCCCAAGCTACTGGGATTACAGGAATGCGCCATCATGCCCACGTGACTGACTGAATTTGAGGGAGTTACAGAAAAGAACAGAACTTAGAACAAATCTCCAAGTGTCTGACTTGGGCAGTTGGCTGCATGTTAATGCCCCTACCTTTGGAAGGAAATACTGGCCATCAGAGGCAATAAGAAAGGAAGGCAGTAACTTCAGCTTTGAATGTGTTCACTGGAAGAATCTGTGTTTTTATTGAAAGTCCAAAAGGCAGATTGGATGATAATGCGTTTATACCTCAGAAGAAAGTTCTGGGCTAGAGGAATATTGGAAGCCAATGGCATATATAAGGTAGTTGATACCTCGAACATAGACACAATTATCGGCAGAGATTTTATTAAAAAAAAAGTCCATATGCAGGCCCTAGAGAACACAATGTATTAGGGGCAGAATACGCCCACAAAACAGTCTAGGAGGGAGCAGCTCGTGGATCCAAAGACCAAGAGGAGAAACTACTGTGGTCTTCTGTCCAACAAATATAGATACCTCAGAAGATTGTAAATGAGGAGGCTGGAGTGTATTCCAGAGGTAGAACAAAGGCCTTGGAAACAATCCCCAGCACCAAAAAAAAAAAAAATTTTTACAAATCATTTAATTCCTTGTAAAATATGTTGATTTTTAAAAGCTCTTCTTTTTATTAAAAATGGTAATTTGGAGGATTATTTTTAGTTGGTGGTCTTTGTATGTATGCATGCAATGAGTGCCCTTTATATAATCCTTGATACAGTTTGAGACTTGACCTCTAGAAGTGAACAGATCAGTGTCACTGGCATGGGATATGATATAGTCAGATGAGATGACCCAGAAACACAATATGAAAAAATATACCAGCCCTCCATTCCCTGCCCAGGGAGCATTCTAGAATTAATCAGCTTCCTTATAGTGACTATGAAAAAGGATGTGTCCTTCCAAACATCTGAAGATGTTTGGAAATAACAGTTTGCCCCCAAGGAGGCCAGAAGAAAGAGTCGAGCTGTTTTGTTACTGGGATATTTGACTTTCATATGGGCCTGCAGAGGAGCAAGAAGAGGCACCATGTGTTTAAATGTTGGATAAGCAGAGAAGCTTTTGGGAAGCTGATGACGAACGACAGAAACAAGAAGCATTGCATTAGCTAGTCAGATCTCACTTGGGAGGCTGAAGCTGATGTGAATGTCCAAGTGCTAGAGGCTGTGAATATGGCCTGCAGCTGGTCCCAAGTAATTATGGGAGGGGGAAAGTGAAGCAAGACCTCAAGTGCTAAAGAACTGTTTTGTTACTGCCTGCTGTGTTGCCTTGCCCACTAGGAAATTGGAGTGAGTGGAAGAATCTTAGAAAGGAGTGTGGCACAGTGGCCAGGCACAGTGCCTGTAATCCCAGCTCTTTGGGAGGCTGAGACAGGAGAATCGCGAGTTCAAAGCCAGCCTCAGCAACAGCGAAGCACTAAGCAACTCAGTGAGACCCTCTCTCTACATAAAAAAAACACAAAATAGGGCTAGGGATGTGGCTCAGTGGTCCAGTACCCCTGAGTTCAATCCCCAGTACCAAAAAATAAAAAAAGAAAGGAGTGTGATTCTTGCAATGGCAAAGGACAGCCAGTTAGGAAAACCTGTGGACACTTGATCTGCTGGCTGAGTTAGAGGTAAAGGCTGGGGTGGAAAAGCAAGGCTCAGTGGGAATCTCCAGCTAAAAGCACCATGGGGCAAGTGGTGAGCTGTGTTGGTGTGAGCAGCTTCATCCTTCTGTTCCTGTGGATGTGTCTGCCTCCTATGAGGATCTTCCACTGCAAGACATTACATAGCAGCTGACACTTTTCATTATAGCATCTGCACATTTTTCTTTCAAATGTTCTTCCGCAGTGATATAGTCAAGAGGCTTATAGCCAGACTGCATTTGAGGATAAATGGTTTACCTTAGTAGCTGGCAAAAATAAGGCAAATAATAAAAACCAGGGCAGGAGCAGCATTGAAATAACTGGTGGCTAGCCCTCTCCCACAACATGTGAGGGTTCACCCAGATTCACCTTTACAAAATTACTATCATTTGAAATAATTGCTTATAACTGAGAAATTAACTGTGCAGAAATGGCTTTTTGGTTCTGAGCCATTGTCTTAGGGCAAAGAATACTATCCTGTGTATTAAATAGTGAAGGAGGAGGCAAAGCAAAAAAGAGAGGAGGGACCTATGCCTCATTCATTTCAAAGATGTATACAGAATTTGAACTGTAACACGAGTGCTTTAGACATGTTTAATTCCAGGATCTAGAGCTGCATTTCTTTAGGTAACGACTTTGGAAAAGTGAGGAAATAAATAAGAATATGCAGCAGAATATTCTAAACTCTCAACCTTGAGATCAGTTGGTATAAATTGTTGAGAGTCTTAAGCAATTTTCAGATTTTCTTAGACTTTGAAAGAACTTGTTTTTCTACTCCATGGGATGCTTTTCTTTTACCTATTCTGAAGTAATCACTAGCTTCTTGGAAAATGAGGGTAGTGATGACTGCCATTACCCATATTGTTTACCAAAAGCCCATGGTACATCCAGAATAAATAATTAAAACAGTGGATAAGGGGTTGGGGGTGTGCTCAGTAGTAGAGTGTATAATTGGTATGCACAAGACCCTGGGTTCACTAGTGGGGGGGAAAGGATCACTCCTAGAGGCAAACTCATGTTATAAAAACAATTTTACATGTGGATCACAATGTTAGTATTTAGTTACTTTGTCCCTAGTCCCTTTCCACTCCCATCACCATAAAAAGTTTCTTTTGAAGAATTTAGGTGTAAGGAGGAAGAGATACCATGTTAAATTATGCTACGCAAGAAAGTGCTCCAGAAATTACTGTTAACATGACTTATTAGACTAAACTAAAATCTTGTTAGGTTAGAAGCTCCACACGAGAGGAATCTCTTCTTTAATAATATTATTCTAGTAATATTTTCCCATTGTTATCTAGCAGCTGCTAGTATGTGGATTCCCTTTCCATTTATAATAGCCTCTGAGATCAATACTGAGCATTCAGAAGTTCCCTTACAAATTCTCCAGCTGGTTATCATAGGGTTAAGATCAGAGTTTCAATGTTATCTTCCATTTTCAAAGTACAAGTTCCTAAACTCTGCCTTTCTTCTTTAATGCTTCCTAATGTTACAAGGTTTAGCTTTATTCTTGCTTATGAACAGTTTGAAAATAAATAAATAAATAACCCTGCCATTTACATTTTTGGTTTTTTTGTTTGATTTTTGGTATTTTGTTTGTTTTTTGGTACTGGGGATTGAACCCAGGGACACTGCACCACTGAGCTACTGCCCTAGCCCTTTTTATTTTTTATTTATTTAATTTTTTAATTTATTTGTATGTGGTGCTGAGGATTGAACCCAGTGCTTCAAATGTGCTAGGCAAGCACTCTACTACTGAGCAACAACCTCAGCCCCTTATTTTTATTTTGAGACGTTCTCACCAAGTTGCTTAGAGCCTCGCTAAGGCTGGCTTTGAACTTGTGATCTTCCTCCCTCAGTCTCCCAAGCTGCTGGGATTACAGGTGTGTACCATCATGCACAGCTAATTTACGTTCTTAATATAAAATTTATTTTTTAATAAATTTAATAAAAATAAATTTTAATAAAGATAATTTTAATAAACTTAATTCTAATGAATTTAATTATTTAATTAATGGTTTTAATTAATTAATTAAATTTGATTATTTTCAATGAATTTTAATAAAAATAAATTTATTTTTTATTTTTATATGTGTCTGAGGCTGGGGTTGTAGCTCAGTGTTAGAGCACTTATCTCATAGGTGAGGCATTGGGTTTGATCCTCAGCACCACAAAAATAAAATAAAAGATATTTTGTCCATCTGCAGCTAAAAAAACATTTTTTTAAAAAAAGTAAAATGTGTCTAGAACAAACTGTGAAAATACTTTGATATTTACTTTTTCTCGCTTCTTGGCATCTATTTCCATTCTCTTGTTGCTGAATATTACCAATAGTATTGCACAGATTCTTTACCTGTTTTTTTAAGGTTAAAAATCAGAGTAATCTGAGATTAATAAAGACTTCTAAAGAAAATAGTGTCTTTTGTGTGCAACTCAGACTGCTTTTCCTTAGTCTCTTGCCTTCCGATCCAGAACAGATAGGGAGCATGTAGGGGTTAAGGCTGTGGCTCTCTGAGAGTCTGGTTAAGGCTGATGATTCTTCTGTGGCTAACTATCAAGAGCTGTCTACCCTCTGAACACATGCTGTGGTGTGCCCCTGAGGATGGGAGACAAAGGTGATTTAACCTCTGAATTCTTGATTTGTCTCTGTACAATAAAGGTTTAATTATCCATGTTAATAGAGGAAAGCCAATCATGAATATCTCTAAAGAGCCAGTAATCTAAAGAGCATTTATGTAGCTAGCAGTTTGCCATCTGTAAGTGACTTGTTCAGGGTAGATTTATTTTCCTGAATTCATTTGCATAGTCATCCCACAATAGTAATGGATTGACCTGTCCCATGAGCAAAGATCACAGTGAATTATCCATAGGGGAATATTGGACAGTTAATTCTATAGGAAAAGCTTTTAAATTCATTTAAAATGGCCTCAGACGTACTGACACCTTTTCTTTTTTTTTTCTCTCTCTCAATTCATTTAGAATGTATGCTCTCAGGAGGATAAGAGATGCCTTCAGAGAAAATAAAAATGTAAAGGATCCTATAGAAATTCAAAACCTAGTGAATAAAGCCAAAAGAGACCTTGAAATAATTCGTCGACAGGTAAGATGGATCAGTGATGTACTGTTTTTCATTAAAAGCCTTCAGCTTTGACACTTCCCCCTTGATTGGACATCACTGCTTTCAATGTTTATGATTTACACTGCAGGATCATGAAACTCTGTCCATTTTTCTAAAACAGACGTAGAAAAAATGAACTATCATATTATCAAATTCAAGGACAAAATAAAGAAAAGCATTAGCTTTTCAAAATTTGCAGAGACTGCATCCTTCTGCAAAGCTAAGCTCTCATAGTTTCCTAAATGTTGATGCTTTAAGTGTGATAAACTGCACTATAATAACTTTTTTAAAATTAGAAGTCTTGGTAAGATGCACTGTATATGTGAACATATGTCAGGTTATAAACATCTCCTTTCCTAGTATTTTTCATTATAATTCAAGATGAATAGAATGGGTGATGAACCTGAATTATGTTGCCACATGGAAGGTACCTGTGCAGGTGCAGATGGTACAGAGCACAGCTGGTGGGGTGCTGACCCCATAAAAGACCCTGGAAGGTGTTTTTATTTTCGTTTTGCCAAGTTCCAGGGATTACTTTGCAGGGCTTGCTTTTCTAGAAAAGTTCATGAGATGGGTGGGGCACCCGTGGCAGCCTGGTATCCTCAGTGGTATGATATGTTCTTCTCAAGAACTAATCAGAATGTCAAAAGTTAAATTATCCTTCTATCAGCTGGTTTTCTCACACTATAAGAAAATTTGCCCTTTTCACTGTTTTTCTTTGATTTAGCAATAGTCACCTTCAATTTCCTTTTCTGCTTTCATTCATACTTCTCTCTTACTTGCAGTAAATGTGTTTATACAGAGTAGGGGGGAACACATGACCATTTTCTTAAGTTCTGCTAGTGTTCTAGAAAGTGCTTGGCTGACATTTCATCAGACTCCAGTCTTTCCCTGACCCTTCTTCATGCTTAACTCAAAACAGAATTCAAAGAAGCAATAATAAAAATTATAGTTTTCATTTTATGTCAAGATTAAGTCTGGTTCTGTTGTCTTCATAATGGAACAGATCTTTCCAAAATAACATTTCAGAATCTGATCCTTGGTCTTTAGTTATCTAGTATTGGAATAACTTTGCTACACTCAAACAAGTATGGGAAATGATTGTTCACTAAAGGCATGAAAAGATAATAGGGTAGTTAGAAAAAGACTGATCTGCACATCTACTTTGAGAATGGCAGATAAGTGAGTCGCCACTTAGAAAACTCTAGAACGATGGTATTTTCCAGTCACCAGCGGTTAAATTTCATGGGATCCTTTAGCAGTAGAATTTAGAAAAACAAGCAGCCTGAGTCTCTATTTTACATAAACTCAGAAATATTCAGTTCCTTGGCACTTTTCTCTGTGTAGAAGTTGGCAAGCATTTCCAAAACAGACTGGTTTTATCTTTAGTATAAAATTGCTGAGAATATAAACTGCTTAGAAAAGGGGGCCAGTAAATAATCTGTGCCACCATTTTTTGTGTTATGTCTAATTGTCTGTGTCACTTTTTGGTTTGAAATGCTAAAACTAAAGCTTTCTTTTTCTTTTAAAACAAACTCACACACAGAAAGGTATGGCTCAGTGGTAGAGCATTTGCCCCAGCATGCAAGAGACCCTGGTTTCATCCCCAGCACAGGGGAAAAAAAAAAAAAGACTGTGGCCATCACCCAACATCCCCAGTGAATCCACACTGAAAACAGATGGAAACATTGTTGGAGCAGCTACAGAGTGAGCAGGGTGAGGGTGCCCTCCCTAGGACAGCCTGGCAACTGCACCTTCCTGTGGAGGAATGTACACTGCCTTAATTGCAGAACCAGGGCTTCCAACGTAACCTGGTAGGAGCGAGTTCCCACTTCCTCAGAGAAGCCCTGACAGATCAAAGCATTCTCATTCTATGGGAGAACTACTTAGCCAGTTAGACCTCAGCAGCTGGGTAGTTTTCTACTCACTTCCCATTCATGTCAAGTCTTCTAACTGGAAAATTCACCACAGTTAGAGTGTGGGATGTGGTAGACTGCCTGAGACACCTCACTACAAGCTGGACCAAAGGCCTAAATTGAGGCAGAGAATGTGTTGTTCAACGTCCTCTCTGCTGGCTTCTGTAGTTATCTTCTATCTTGCTTTCCTGTTTCCCCTTCTGTGTTCTATTCACAGATAGCCAGAATGATCTTTTTTTTAAAAAAAAAAAGAATCAGATCAGTTCATTTCTCTGCTCAGCCCCTCTAAGGGCTTCATAGCACCTTGACAATAAAATCTGAACTCTGAAATCTTCTGAAGCCCTTCATTACTCTGGTCTCTCTCCCACCCTCACATGGTGTCCGTTACCTTCTTGTTGGCCCTGGAGCACACCTAGCTCATTCCCTTCTCAACTTCCTTCAGAGGCCCTCCACCTGAAGGAGACCCTCCCCAGAGTCTGACATGGCTCTCCCTGACCACACTATCTTTTTTTTTTTTTTTTTTTTTGGTACTGGAGATTGAACTCAGGGGTACTCAACCACTGAGCCACATCCCCAGCCCTATTTTGTGTTTTATGTAGAGACAGGGTCTCACTGAGTTGCTTAGTGCCTCACCGTTGCTGAGGCTGGCTTTGAACTCGCGATTCTCCTGTCTCAGCCTCCCTAAGTGCTGGGATTACAGGCTTGCGCCACCAGGCCCAGCTCTGACCACACTATCTTAAACAGCTACCCTCTCGTATCCTTCATCCGTTTTCCAAACAGCACTCATCTGCACCTAAAATACTACTACTCGTTGCCTTATCCATTTTTCTCCTTCCCCATGAGACAGTAGCAGGTGTAAGGAAGGGATCTGAGGGTCTAGTGGGAAAAAAACATGCTCTGAGGCTTGTGTTCCAGTCCTGACTCAGCTATTTGACCTTGAGCAAAATGTTTAATTTCTTAGTGTCTAATGGGAAATACAAATAAGGATAGAGAATTATGGTAAGTAATGTATGAAAAGACCTGAAATGATATTGGTGGCACATAGTACCCTTTGCAAGTATTTGCTGTGATTACTGTCTACAGTCTCTAGAATTCCATAGTCCTGGATGCTCAGTGAGCATTTACTAACTAAGTCAGTACAAGCAGGGTTGTCCTGAAGTTGTTGTACACTTCAGTCAAGGGGCCTGTGCCACCAAAGTCCTGTTGTCTTGTTGGCCACTTAGTCTCTCCTGGAGGAACAAATTGTGACCTAAAACAGAAATCTCCTAAGGATCTTCATCTGTCACCTTCAGGAGTTGTGATTTTCTTCCTATCAACCCCTCCTCTGCTAGAGCATTTGGACCAATCCCAGCTTTGCTTCATGTTTCTGTGAACAGGAAACAGCAGTGACTGTCCAGCTACCAAACTCATACATCATCAAAGCAGTGCTCTGAAATCCTCCATCTTCTGACTGTAACCTCCCTCTTTGCTTTCTCCTTGCTCTTTTGTTTTATTATTAATTTATTTAAATGCATTTCAAGTCATTAGTACATATATAGAGCTCAGTTTTTCCATTTCTCTGCTTTTCTCCTTGTTCTTTAAAATACAGCTTCTTCAGTTCCTTTACTCATCTCTGGTGCTATGAAACCTCCATAACCTGGTAAAATGTTGTCGTTTTTATTTTGTTTGGTTTTTGTTTTTGCTTTTTATGGTACTGGAGCTTGAACCCAGGGGCACTACATTGCCACTGAACTATATCCTCAGTCCTTTCATTTTTTTTTTTTATTTTGAGACAAGGTCTCTGTACATTGCACAGGCTGGCCTTGAATTTGCAATTCTCCTGCCTCAGCCTTCCAGATAATGGGATTACAGGCATTTACCACCATGCCTGGTAACTTTTGCAGTTTGTAAAGAAGTCTCTGCACAAAAACGTTCTTCTGGTTTTCTGGGTAGAGAAGCTGAGATTCAGGAAAGCTGGATGCCACAAGAGCTCAAATCTCCTAATTCCTTGGAGCAAACTCAGAAGTTCAAGGACACAGCTCCTCAGTAAAAGGTGAAGGATAAAGTTATTCTCAAGCCATCCTCCCATTTTGTTCCCAAGATATTTATGAATCTCATCAGTGGAGCTCAGTTTCTCCTCAGAGGTCATTCATGCTTCCTTTGTATCCTTAATGTGCAAGATGGTAAGTTTGCATCGGCTGCCCTGAAGGACTCTGGAAAGCATCAGTATTTCTTGTTAGCCTTTGCACAGCTCTTAAAGATTACTATCATTTCAAGATGTGGAGAGTTGTTTTCTTCCCTGGTGAGCAAGTCAGCCTTCTTTTGCTTGTTCTCCATGCTTATGGCCAAACATGTACTTGTTCTTTCCTTAATGTTCTTGGACATTATAGTCTGATATGTCAGTAGCAAATCTCTCCCAGTTACATGCATTATATCCCAGTAGACTAGTGGAGACATTCTTCTACCTTTCCATAAGCTACTATTATTTCCATACAAGATGGTTCTGGAAAGACAGGCTGACCATGTCAACATTTATGTTTTTTCCTGTCTGCTGAAAGCAAATTCTGGACTAGCCCCTGCTAAACCTAGCTTCCCTGTCTGCTCTCTGGCTGTGATCAAAAAGGTTGGAGCCCTTTTGTATATGGGCCAAATGAGGACAGACAGTAACTAGGCTGTGTGTGGTTGGGCAAAAAGATCTTGAACAATCTAGGCAACAAAGAAGTACCTAGTGGGTGTCTACCTGAGACAGGAAGCGAGGCTTTGTAGGTCTTCCACATCAGATAGAGAAACCAGAAAGCCAGCCAGATCTTGTCTTTACCCTTTGTTCAGTTTCCTTGTCTAAGACTATTCCTTCTTACTTCTGTTTATAAGGCATTAGTTAGAATTACTGTGAGTTAATCAAACTGGCCCTGCAGTTTGCCATGCTTCTTTGGTTTTTAAACCACCATAGTGTACCTTGTTTTGTGTCACTGCTTCCCGTGTGCCAGTACCTTGCTCCTCCAAGTGTCTTCAGAACAACTGCAGTATGGATAGCACCTGGGAGCCTTCCTTCCCTAAATAGTTCAGAGATCTTGTGTTGTCAAAGAAAATATTTCCCAAGCATTTTGAAATACAGTTGTAATCTTTGTTCTTTGTCTAGCTTAATTGCCCCATGTCTGTGCAAGAGAAGGAAATGGAAGAGACTGTTGAGAATAGGAATGCAGCAATGGGGTAGTCACCAGACCTAGATATCTATATTTTGATGAATCCCTTGAAGACATAAATTAATATCATGTTTTCAGGAATATGTGGCTAAATCCTTAATGTATAACAACTCTGCTTGGAACTTAGTTTAAAAAAAGCATATCTGTGCTAAGTTTGGGTGCATTTATAATTATTTGATGCCACTAGGGGTCATAAGAGTGAAGTGACCCTTCAGTTCTTCCAGGTTCTCACATAGCAGCAAACATAGGGTAACAAGTTGTTGGCTGTGCCAGAGGTGGACAGAGTGTGTTTCATAGACCATTTTCATAGTATGGTCAATCAGGTGAATCCATAAGCTCTAGAAAGGAAAAACCATTCTATATGAAAACCAGCCATTAAGTAGGCTAGTGGGTTTAGCACTGTTTGTATCCAAATAACATTTGATCACACTACCAAGGACAAGAGACTACTCAGATATATGTCTAACAGAAGTAAGGCCTGCATCGTGCAAAACAAGGTTCTCTTTTACTCAAGTATTTGGATGAAGAAACATATTACTGTCACATGTGATTATACAGTAGAAAGAGAAACTGGTTACATTCCAATTCTATATGTCAGGGTTTGGGTTTGATACCAGTCCTCATTAGCTTTCTAGTGGTCACTATTTTCTACCCCAGTGGCTGTTCTGAAGCTAGTGCTTTCTTTAATTAAACAACTCAAATAGTGGAAGTATTAGGTTGAGAATTACGAACCTGTAGTTGTAAGCAATTAAAAGCAAACAGTATATACAGCCATTAAAAATATAAAAGGGGAATATTATTACATGTAAAATGGATTTTTCTTTTGTTTTCATTTTTGTACTGTGGATCAAGTCCAAGAGTACTGTACCACTGAGTTATGTTCCCAGTCCTTCGTTAAACTTGGGATCCTCCTGCCTCTGCCTCCCACGTGCCTCGGATTACAGGTGTGGGCCACTGCACCCAGCATGACATAGATTTTTTTTAAAATATTTTTTAGTTGTCAATGGATTATCATTTTGTTTATTTATATGTGGTGCTGAGAATCGAACCCAGTGTCTCACACATGCTAGGCAAGTATTCTACCACTGGGCCACAACCCCAACCCCTGACATGTATTTTTGTTAACGTGAGTTTGCGTATTTGTAAGCTGAACTATTTTCAGTGTTTCACAGCTTATACTTAACATTTTTGTAGATTGCTATAAGCAAAATCATTTGTCCAGTTTATTGGTATTTTTAGTGGTGATAGGTGAGAATGTTTGAACCATATGTGTGTTTACTTTTATTTGTTATTTTATAGTCTTTAAAAGACCATTCAAGAGAAAGTGTCCACCAATAATTCTTTAAGAATGCTATTGTGAAATGAGAAGCTAGTGAACAATGACCTCCTTCTACCCCTGTAAGTCACTGTAGTATCCACTCCAGTGCTTTAGGTGGTGGTTAAAGCCTGTCAAAAGTGCTGTGTTCCTCATAGTTCTTGTCCTTTTAGAACAACCTGTGAAAACATAGGGAAAAGAGCGACTGCACACTCTCTCTCCGCACGCATACATTTAACTTAATTACCATTTTGATAGTTTGGGGAAATTTCTAAAGTATATTTGGCCATTGTTTGGATGAAATGTAAAGGAAAGTTAATTTCTCTTAAGGCATTTAAAACACATGAAAATAATTATATGCTATTCACAAAGGTAGAAGCACCCCACATGTCTATGGATAGATGAATACATAAACAATATGTATTCCATACTTACAATGAAATATCACTCACCTAAGGAAGGAGATCTTGGTACATGCTAACCATAGATGAACCTTGAGGGCATTATGCTAAGTGAAATAAGCCAAATACAAAAGGACAAATCCTATATGATTTCACTTAGATGAGATATCCAAAGTAGTCAAATTCATAGAAGAGCAGAGTAGAACAATGGTTACCAGGGGCTGGAGGGGAAAAGGAAGTTGCTCAGTGGATCCAGAGTTTCAGTTTCAGAAGATGGAAAAGTTCTAGAGATTTGTTTCACAAAAATGTGAATATATTTAACAGTATTAAAAACAGTTAAGATTGCAAAAAAGGAAATGGAAGGGAGATCAGTAGAGTAGAAGAAGGGGATAGAAGGTGAGGGCCCGAGGAAGTACTGGGAACAAAATCTTTCACATTAGTTTTGTCCATGAGCAGACTGCCACAACGAATCTCACCTTTTTGTACTATATTTCATAATACAGTTGTCGCAGATTTTATGCCAAACTGTTTGGCAAAAATGTGGGGTGTGACCATTACGTAAAGTTTTTTAAAAAAGATCTGTGCCAGTATTATTTAAAAATCATTCATTGCTAAACTGGTACAAGATCAGAATATACAGAATATACCCAAATATACATTTAAATTGAATAGTCTGAATATGCACACCATTTCTTTGTGGCAGTTAAAATAACATTTTTCCAGTCTGGGGGAAAAAATGACTTAATGTATTAGTTGTTACTGATTTGTGCCTCATAATTGAAATATTGCCCTTGAGAAAATTTACTTGTGTTGCAAAGTATGGACTTAACAAAATTTAATATGTGTTGATTTTGCACTGCTATTGTTGTTTTCTTTATCTGACGCACCAGCTTCAGCACCATTCATAAGAGATATGTTAGCATTAGTACTGAATGCTCTTAAAACAACCACACAAATCAGCTTTCAGAAATATACTAACAGTGCACATGCGTTGAGAATTCTAGGCGTGGTTCGCAGTGCCTGAGAAGACAGATGCACATCCACATGCCTGTGGTGAATACATTTATGCTCTATTTACCTTTTAAGCAGCATGAGGAGCAGAACTATACCATGTGACAATTACGCAATGAAAGGTTACGAACCAATTTTTAGGCTGAGAAAACAGGATGCAACAATTATGCAGTAGTGACTATTATGTGGTGAAATAAATTATAATTATAGTGCACTAATTAATAATAAGAGAGATCAGAAGAGTAGAACAAGCACATAGAGGAGGGAGGAGAGGAAAGAAAAGGAAAGTGATGCCAAATCAGATTGATCAAATTACGTGCATGTACAAATATGGCATAATGAATCCTGGGATTGTGTATAATTATAATGCATCAATAAGAAAAAAAAAAGAACAATGATTAAGATGATAAAATTTATGTGATTTTTTTTTTCCACAGCTAAAATTATCCCTAGCTAATTGTGGTACACACTTGTACTTCCAGCAACCCGGTAGCCTGAGGCAAGAGGATGAAAAGTTCAAGCCCAGCCTCAGAAACTTAGTGAGACCCTGTCTCAAAATAGAAGGACTAGGGGGCATCATGCTGAGTGAAATAAGCCAGACTCAAAGTTAACGGTTAAATGTTTTCTCTCAAATGTGGAAGCTAGAAAGAAAATGAAATTAAAAAGAGACCTTGCAAAAATAGAAGGGAGATCAGTAGAGTAGCTCTCCCTTCTACTCACAGAGGTCCAAAGAGGAGGGAAAGAGGAAGAACTGGGGAATGGAGTTAACCAAATTATACTACATGCATGAATAAATACACCACAATGCATTCCAATTTTATATATAACTATAATGTACCAACTAAAAATAAGCAAATAGAAGGGAAGACCAATAGAGTAGAGGAAGAGGACCAGGAGAAGGGAAGAGGACAGTAATGGGGATTGAAATGGTAAAAACTATGATATATGCATTTATGAATATGTCAAAATGAACCCTTCTATCTCATATAATTCTAATGCACAAAACAATATTTTAAAAAAACAAAGCAGTTTAGCCACTTGATTATTCAGTACAACGTGGGAACTGAAATTACAGTGAATTCAGTTCAATAAATAATAAGCCAAATTTAAAAGGCGGGCAGTGGGGGGGTAACTTAGTGGTAAAAGCATCTGTGGTTTCAATCCCCAGTACCAAGAGAAAAAAAAAATCCCTCCACCCAAAATGAATTATCACTAGTCATTGGCTTTTTTTAAATTGGGAAGAATAAAATTAAATGCTTCATATACTAGTATTTGAGGGTAGGAAGCTTAAGTCTTTTGAAACTTGAAGTAATGAATTTTTATGTGTGAGTCTTCAGTTTTCTTTTTGGGGAAAATCAAAGGGTTATACCCTAATTTCTAAAGCTACTTCCAGTTCTAAAACCTATGGTTCAACATTCTCATAAATATCTTTCCCCTTTTTCTCTCTTTGCAGAAATTACTGATACTTTTCAAGTAAATTACTCTATTCCCAATTTTCCTTGACCATATTTTACCAAGAACTTAACTGTACAGACTTTTGGCAAAGTTGTATGCCAGTATTTGTACTATCATAAATTCCAAAAATATGTCTTAGTCCAACACTTCAGCTATAGGGAAATTCAAGAAATTGAATTATTTCTCTGGTGTTCCTGGCACCTCCTGTTAGCCTTCTTCAAATTCCTGGTAGACGATATGTTACTAGTACTAGAGCAGAGCTCTGATCAGACCATTTTCTTCTCAAAATGGATAGTAGTTGAAGAACAGTAAAATGATAATTTACAGGCAAGAGAAAGATTTAAAAGCTTTCCCGAGCCCCATGTGAATGTTAGTGCTCGTTTCTTCTTAGTTGCCCTCCTCCCTGTTCCCTGGCTGACTTCTGAGCAATCTTCAACATAGTTCGCTAAATCAGTCAAAGGCATTGTGTGTCTTACAATTCCATACCCATGATATCGTTCCCTTGAGATTTATTGAGTACCCACTCTGTGCCATATAATTATGAATTGACTTGGTAAGCTGTTGGGAGGCAGGATTGGGATGGAATTGAGAGTTCTACAAGAACCTTGTAGAAGTTTTTTTCTCATTTTGGCTCTTCTAGAGCCTTTCTACTCTGTCATCTAATAGAATAGAAATAGAGTTTAGAAGCCTGTCTCAGTAGCATTCTCCTTTGTGCCTATGTAGATCAACTAAGATTAAACCAAAGGACCAGTCTACATATTTAACAGATAATAGTAAATAATCAGAGGCAGAAGAGATGTAAATCTTGGACTTCAATAAAAATCCTCATGGCCAGAATTACCCCATAATTGAGGTCTATATCTTTTCCATATATGGAGTTTCTCAATCATAATAAAAAATTCCCCAGGCTCTGGCAAATTTTTTAAGGAAGCAGAGCATTGAGAATGGTTGTTTAGTTTCACAGCTTGGCCTGTGTATCACCTTTGGGGTTTTTTTTTGGGGGGGGGATTGTTTTTTATATTTAATAAAAATTATTATTATTATTATTATTATTATTATTATTATAAGGGTTGAATCCAGGGTGCTCTACCACTGAGCTAAATCCCCACCCCTTTTGTTTTGTTTTGAGACAAGGCCTCACAAAGTTGCTGATACTGGCCTTGAATTTTCAGTCTTCCTGCCTCAGTCTCCTGAGTCACTTGGATTACAAGTATGTGCCACCACACCCATGCTGATATTCATTTTTTAGTCTGTTCAATATGTAGTTCCTCTGCAGCTATGAAAAGACCCCTTCATACAATCACTTAATTTCCTTCCTCTTAATTCTCAAATGTAGAATAATAGCATTTCCACAGTTAGTATTTCTATAGAAAGGATACTTCTCATTTGATTGGAGATTGCCTGTTAAATTTGCTTAATTCTTCCAAAGTTGTGCATAAAACACGTTTCTATTTCCTTTACCCAAGATGCCAGTCTTACATCTGTATCTTTCATGTACAGGAATACTCTTTTCTTTCTTCCTTATTTTATTTTATTTTATTTTTTTGGTTCTGGGGATTGAACCCACAGATGTTTTACCACTAAGCTACACCTCCAGCCCATTTTATATTATAATTTGAAATAAGATTTTGCTAACTTGGATCTCACTAAGTTTCTGAGGCTAACCTCAAACTTTATCTTCCTGCCTTGGCCTGGGTTACTGGAATTACAGGAATGCACTGCTGCATCTGGCTACAGTACTTTTTTTCTATATTTTCATGTGTACTGAACATTTTTGCAGGGGTTTCATTGGGGAATTTTTATGATGATATGTATCCATCTGCCATTTAGTCATGATACCTGTTTTTTTCCTGGAATGCTGTAAAGGACTGTTTGTTCTTCTGAAGCACCTTAGAAACAGACATTATCAACTCTGTATTTATTTCTTTATTTTTATTTTGGAGGGTGCTCAGAATTGAAGCCTGGGTCTTGCTTATGCTAGGCAAGCCCTCTGTCTTTGAGCTACATCTTCAACCCCTAGATATTATCACTTCTGGCACCAAAAGCTTATTGGTTTCAGAGGAAAGAATCTGCAGAGTTATCTTAGCTAAGATAGTGCTTTTCCTCAGGATCTGGGTGAGTTGCTTATCACCACATTCATAAAGGGACAGTTTCATTGTTGAGGAGGTAGATGGTTATGGTAGTGTTCCTTCCTTGTACCCTCTCTATGCACTATGCACAGACACTGTACTGTGCACTCAGAATATGTAGTCTCAGTTTCTCTAACAGCAGCCTTGTGAGAAAGACACTATTAACCTCATCTTCAAAGGGAGGAATTCAAAATTCAGATGTTTGAAGAATTCTCCAAGGATGTGCAGTTCGGAGAATGGTGGGCCCGCATCTGCTCTCACTTGTGAGCAGCTCTCAGAAGCAGGTTCACACTCAGGGTGGCCTCATCCTGACAGAGGTAAACAAGAGGCTGAAGATGAGAGAAGGTGGCAAAATGAGTATTTCTTTTTTCTAAGTGTTCATTTAGAACTCTTATTAAAGGTAGCAGCTTACCCTCTGTAGGCTCATGAATAGTGTGATTTCTAGAGGCTAGGCTCCTTTATCCTTTCTCAAAAAAACTCTCACCATCAAAAGAAAATAAAACCACACTCTGAAAATGTTAAAAGTTCAGCCACCTTATTTAAGAAATCTTTGCTCAGAATCTCCCCGTAGATCTGAAGGCTGCAGCTCCAATTGTGCTTTTCCTGACAGGCTACCACCGAAGTACCCTTCAGTGCAAACCTTTTGATGCCCCACTGCTTGGCTTGTCCTTTCAAGTAATAGGAATTAACTCCAGTCACACTTATGCAAAAGATCTTCTTACAAGATGACAAAGGAGCAGTGTCGCATCTTTAGGAGTGCAATAAAAGGGGTTTCCCCTTGTTTATGATAATTTGTGTTTCCACTCTGATCCTTATAGATGGCATGGAGGCAGTGACCTCCATGCCAGTGTGTACATGAGGACATGGACTCATTTCCTGAGCACTTGGTGTCTGCAGTTGAATTTTCTTTTCAGATTGTATAGATTTTTACCTGTATATATATGAAGCAGTTTTCTTCATTGAATTTGGGAAGATTTTTTCCACTTTGTACATCTCTTAGTGCAAAAGACTGCATTTTTTTTTATTCTTTTTTGCTTTGTTTGCATTTTGCCCCTCAGATATATTAGGAATAGTAGGAGAAAGAAGGGGAAAAAAAGGTTTTAAGCAAGATGCACCTCAGTTTACACACTTTTCAATAGCTCTCTGTCCTTGGTCGTGATATTTGATATCTCTAAAAACATCCTGTCACTCAAGTCTTCTACTAAAAGCAAAGGAATGCCATTTCTCCACCACACCCTGCAGGGCCGGGGATTAGACCTGGAGTCTTGTGCATGCTAGGCAAGTACCATACCACTGAGCTACACCCCTAGCTCTACCATTCTTAAGTTAATTTTGTACTTGATGTGTTTTTGAAATACCAGAGGCAAGTGAAGTGTCAGAAATTTTTTGTCTTCCCCAGTCTGGTAATTAAGGCTGTCATTTCACAGATTGGTCAGTTATGAATAATGAAAGAACTCTAAAAATTCTATTGTGATTTTAGTTTTATCAAATAATGCCAGCATAGAATTAAATCAGTATTTTAAGTATTTTCCTTTGCTCAACATTTTCACTTCACAAAGCCTACGAAGTACTTCTCTCCCTCCACTCCCACCCATCTCACCTCCTCAGTGGAGTGAAAATAGCAGCAACCTACAAGTCACAAGGATTCCCCTTCAAAACCTACCACAGATCAGCAACAGCCAGGAATTCCATGACCCTCCAGGCCTCACCTGTAACAAGGAAGGAATTGGGCACATTGATTTCTAATAGGATCCCTAATAGCCCACGAAGTTTTTCATGACTCAGCTCTATCCAACAACCTAAGTTGAACTGCCTTCTCAAGATTGGACTTGGGTTTTTGTCAACAGATTATTCCATTTTGCAAATAAGTGAGCACATTCCAGAATTGCCTACACAAACATAATCGCACTGTACAGGCTCAGAATATACTCATTCACTGGCAGCTTCTTCCTGTGGTTCAGGAGAAGTTTGCTCCATGGACCTCAAAGGTCCTTTTCATGCCTGACGTTTTCCAATTCTGAAAATGAATAATAATGCTTCTTAAATATGCCTGGCAGTGTTGGTGAAGTGTGGGCTGTGTCACTGGCCACTTCTATCACTGACTTCTAGGGGTTCACAGGCTATTTGTTGTGTTGCACTTGGGGGAGTAGCAGGGTTATGTAATGCTGAGTTATGTAATGTGAGTTCTTCACAGTCAGCCACAGCAGCATGGCATAGTCGAGAAAAGCCTTTGGCTACACTTTGTGAATGCTTTTAACACCCAGTGAAGGCAAGAATGTTACAAGGATCATGGTGACTTCAGAGGGTCTGTGGGCTGTGAAGCAGAAGCTGCCCTCTCCTACAGGTGACAGGGTGTAGATTGCTAATTTACTAATGAGCTTTCCTTCCCCAAGATCCAGCAGAGCCTCTGAGAAAGAATGGAGCAGGAAAGAAAGAGCAAAAATAGTTTCCTCTTGCTTTGAATCAGCTTCTATTAGCAGAGCCAAACTGGTGTTTTGCTTTTTAAATAAGTCTTAGCTGTTATTTAAAGTGTATTGCTGCCCATGTTTGTCATAATGTTATTTTTCCTGCTGGAAATAATTTTTGAAACCAGCCCATTTGTTTCCCTTCAAAACAATGGCCACACTTCTCTCCTGGGCAGTTTAAGAAACCATTAAGGAAGTGGCTTCCACCTGTGAGTCTCTGTACCATGTGCGACCTGTTCCTTGATGTTCATACTTTATGCCCAGCCTTTGCCAGTTGCTTCATGACCATGAGCCTTTCTTCAACTGACTAGAGGACCCTCGCAGGGTGGACTTTCCATCTCCATTGGACCTAGCACCGTATGAGGCACACTGCCTTTCTCTATTTACCAGTCCTGTAGAAAAGGCCTTCAGTTCCTTTCCTCCCCCTTTCTTGCCAAATGAAATCTTTTCATTTTCTGGGTCATCAAAGCAATCCAATGTGACTTCACGTTGCTTTCTAATGTATAGCATTTATCATGTTGTTTTCTAAGTCATCCTTGCCCTTAATGTATCAGCTTCTGGAAGGACAGGGTTGTTTTCTCATTTGCCTTGGTCTCCCTATGCCTCAGTTGTAGTAAGCACTCTGTTACTGCTTGGTAAAGGCAAGCTGCTGGGTAGGAAGGCACAAAAAGCAGAGTGACTAAAGCTCAGGGCTGGTTCTAGTTGAGGCTGTTGGCTTGCCCTGTAGCAAAACCCTCATCCCTTCTGCTCACAGAATGTATGATTGCATGAATGGTGTGACCCTACTTTGTATACAACCAGAGATATGAAAAATTGTGCTCCATTTGTGTACAATGAATTGAAGAGCATTCTGCTGTCATGTATAACTGATAAGAACGAATTAAAAAAAAAAAGAATACAAGTAAAAATAAATGTTGGCAAGAATGTGGGGGAAAAGGTCCACTTAGTATTTTTGTGAACACAAAGTGAGACTATGTGTACCAGCACCCCCTAAAACCAGCCAAGCGGCTGACCCATGAGCAGTGTTATCCTTAATGAGCCAACCCTTAAATTAAAAGTCCTCCATTGGCTGAGGAAGTAGCCATTTCAGGTACAGAAAGGAAGCTATGGACATCTTCAAGAATTAGTGTATTGACCCGCCTCATGCACCCAAGCAAGCTGAAAAGCAGAAGTAATATGAGGTGAATTCTAACCAGAAAGAATGACCTTGTGGAACTCTTTCTTTGTATTTTGTCACATCCCAATGGGAAGCATGAAAGGCACAAGACTAAGGTCAGATTGTAGTTTCCAGTCCTGGTTGCCACTTCATGACTGTGTGGAACTCCCTTTCCTATTCTGTAAATTGGGCATAATTGTGCCTTTCATAGGGATGTGAGGAAGACTGGATAACTGTTGGTGAAGCATCCTAGTAAGTGTTCCATGAGTGAAAGGCAGTCACAGCTTTGTCCATTGCTGCAGATTATTGTGTCAGTACTTCTTTTTGAAACTCAAGTGCTGAAATCCATCTTAATGGGCATGTTCCTAGTTTGGTCTAAGACCTCAAAGTGTGTAGGCTGGGAGCAGCTGCCAGTTTGTTTTTTGGTGATTCTGCTCTGTAGTGCATAGTTGTCCTGCTGATCTGCAGGCTCTGCACATAGGACAGTTGATGTGATATAGGTCCAACTTTCCCAAATGCTCTTTGGTACTTAAAGGGGAGCCATGAAGACTAAATTCCAAGTGACAGCTTCACTATGAAATATTTATCACATGCTGATAAAAGTGTATCCATCAAATAGAATTGGGAGGGCCAAGTAGAAATTCAGTCCACATAATCTTTCTTATTTTATATGTTCTCATCACATTGCAGACAGCTAGGCAATAAAATGAAGGAAAGGCTACAGGAAAATAATCAGAGCAGGAGAGCAAACTGGTGCTCAGAAGTAAAAACTGGGGATGCCTTCATCAAGGTCATCAAGGTCATCAAGGCATCCTCAATTTCAGGGGATGAGAAAGCAAGACAAGGAGCCATTAATGGTCCTCATAAGCAGCTATTCAACACAGCAGACAATACAGGTAGACAGACCTGATTTCATCCTCCCTCATATACATAGACTAACCTGATCAACAAGCTATGTCTTATCAGAGCTTCGATGAAATTCTGCTTGGATTTCTATAATATTCATTTGAGTCTGCATTCGTAAGCAACATGGAATGTCCCCTGAAATATGTTAACCAAAGTACAGTGGTCCCTTGGTATTACCAGGGATGGTTCTATGACACACAACCACCTGCCAAGGATACCAAAAACTGGATGCTCAAGTCCCTTAGGTAAAATGGTGTAGTATTTGCAAATGACTACATACATCTTCTTGTACACTTTAAATGATCTCTAGATTATTTATTATATCCAATGCAATGAAAGTGTTATTTCAGTACTTCTTGGACTATATTGTTTAGGGAACAACAACAAAGAAATTCAGGCCTATTCAGAACAGATACAATCTTTTTGTTTTTGTTTTTTAATGTTTTTGATCCATGATTGGTTGAATCCACAAATGGGGAATTCATGGATACAGAAAGCAGACTGTACCAGGAGCGGGAAGAAGCTAATGGTCTGTATTTGAGGAACTTGTTTTCTGCTGGTAGATGAAGGACAGGTTTCATGTACACATGTTTAAACACCTGCCTCCACAGAGGTAGACAAGTAATGAGAGTTTCTTGTCTGACTTTTGGTTTAGGGTTGTATGCCCTTGTCTTCTTGAGCAAGGGACTGTTCTGTCTGTCCCCATACTTATCCCAGTGCCCTATATTCTGATGGTGCTTAGAAAATACTGCCAAGTAAATGGCATGCTGTAATTTCAAACGACTGAATTATACATACTTGAATTTCTTAGTAGCAGCTCATTGTCATTTACTGTATTTAGGAATAACCTTTATCAGCAAAGTATCAGCAAAGTAAAAAGTCTTAAGCTAACAACATTCTATCCATACCATGGAACAATAATTAGAACCATAACTAATTAAAACAATCCTCTCTTTGGAGACAATTGGCAGCTATGACATGCATACAAATTCATGGCGATCTGCTTTAGTTTGGATCTTGATTGCCTCCCAAAGTCCCATGTGTTAAAGGCTTAATCCTCAGCGTGGTGCTGTTGGGAGTTAGTGAAACCTTTAAGAGGCAGGGCCTCGTGGGAAGAAGTTAGTTCACTGAGGGCATATCCCCAAAGAGGATTGCGGGATCCTGTCCCCTTCCTTTTTTCTTTTTTACTTGCTGGTCCCCATTAAATGAGTAAACAGTTTTGTTCTATCACAGGCCCAAAAGCAACAAGTCAGCAATTAATCATAAACCAAAACTTCCACAAATGTGAGCTAAAATAAACCTTTTTTCTGTTTAAGTTGATTATCTCAGCTAAAAGTAACAGAAAGCTGACTAACACATAATCTGTTCATATTTTCTTGGGAAAACTGGGGAGAAATAGGAGGATGAGGTGGCCAAAGCCACTTTGGAAAGACCTGTTTTGGCAAGAAATTCTTGCCCAAAGATCTGAATGAAATATACAGTTTGCTGAGTCAGATGGTCTGGTCCTTCTTCCAGTACCCAAATCATCTTTCAGTAGCCTGTTAGGATAGCATATAAAGTTCATATTCCTCCTGTGTGTTGCACACAGGGAGTTTAGATGTTATGAAGTCAGCCTGCCTATGATGAGTGGAGTATCAGAGGCAAGTTCAAAAATTATGCACTATTTATTCAGCCAGACTCCCCTTGCCACTCAGTTCATCTCTGGAACTTCATGGAATACAGGTAGTGTAAACACCTCAGCACAATGTAATTTACTCATATTTACCTGTAGAAGAATCCTATTTATGTGAATTCAGAAATGTCTGAAATTGATTATAAAAATTCAGGCTTATATAGAAAATGAGATTCTAGGTTGATTGAGAGCCTACGAAAGTGAATTCTGCCTATCGCTATCAACTGACTATGGAGACAGAAGAGATTAACTTTTCATTGATCACCTGTTATACGTCAGGTGCAGCAGGCCTGGGTCATTTCATGTATGATAATCCTGCAGGACATTCTCATTTTACAGATGGGGAAACTGAGGCTCAGGAAATTTTAGAAACTAGCTCAGAGAGGTTAAGCTGGAGACTCCACAGGGGAGTCCACAGATTTGAGCTGTGGACTCCACCACCATACCATGTTGCCTCACAGTAAGATGCTTTAATTGCATTTTAATAGAATGAATTTTATATAAATTTTATATAAATTTGAATTAGGTATACTTTCCAACCTTAGCTAACCACTTTCAACTGAAAGCCAGTGACTTCCTCAGTCAAAGAATAGATACCTGAGAAAGGTGCTCACAGTTCCATGACTCCTGACTGTCCAGTCTCCATGTCCTGAGTCCTCAGAAACACACAGAGAAATGAGGTACAATGACTCCCAGACTCTAAGAGGCTTTCAGAGAGTCACTGCTAATGGGATGGGAAAGACAAAATGTTCTTTCTAGAGCAGCAGGTTTAAGAAGTAAGCTGGAAGGCCAGCCCCAGAGCTAAGCAGAGGCTGCAAAGAGGATTATGTTCATAGGAAATGACCAACTCAAAAGGAAGAGAGTTTGTGGCCTAAGCAATTCAACTCACAGCTGATGTCATTTGGAGGCTTCAGTATATTTCCAGGCCATTGTCAGGGATCTAAAGTTTGGGACTGCACAAGAAAGAAGCCCACCCACACACCTATACTACTGGACGCTTCAGCATGCAGGACCAGGGCTTGCTTGATTGCTGTCCGCCTTCCTTGGAAGGAACATTAAACTTAAGTGAGGACCAGTGCATTCCATGTCAAATATTTATGTTAAACTCATTGACTCCCCTCAGATACTTTAGATCCTACACCACTGGAATTTTTCACTGTGTTATTGGGAGGACCAAAGGCTACCTGACCTTTAGTAAGATCTTCAAAAGACAAAACATTTCACTTTATGCTGGGAGTTCTCAATCTTGAGTGTACATTAGAACAACCTGGGAAGCTTTTACAAATCCTGGTAACCAAGCCACTCCAGACCAATTGAATTTTAATCTCTGGGGTTGGGACTCAGAGGTCAATATTTCTGAAGCTCTCCAGGTGATTACAGGATGTAGCCACAGTTAAGAACCTGTAACTTACATGAGCTGGGAAGAGACTCCGACTGAGTACGCTCAGCCCATCAGCCCCACACAAAGTACATGCTTTCCAGAGGCCGTTCTGTGGGTAGATTGTCTTTGATTCCTGTGATGACCGTCCCTGATCTCTGAATCTCTCAACTATACCTTTGTTCCAGTGATTATTTTTATCTGTTGTACTTTTACAGAGATTATTGTATAAATTCTCATAAATTAAACTATTAAATTCTGATCACCTCTGAAAATTCCGTGTGCTTCCACCCAGCAGGATAGAGTGCAGACTCCCAGGGACCCTCTTTGGGATTCAGGATGATACTGAAAAACAGCATTCTTAATAGCTAGGTAGAATTAAATTTAATATGGAAAGAATAGCAGAGATATATCCTCAAGAATGGAGTTTTCATCCCAGGTAGAAGTTATTTAAAGTCCTTTGGGAGGTATTTTTTAGGGCAACTGTGGGTTGCCCCGTGCAAAGTGTAGCTTGTTCATCCTGCACTTCTGAACACAGGCTTGTCATGGAAGAACTGGCAACAAGAATATCCACAGTATTCTGTCTCTGGCTAGCAAGAATTTTCCCAAGCCAGATTTCAAGTGCAGGGGAAATTATCAAGGGGGGTCACACACTTTCTCTCTTTTCCAGGGAATATATGGGATGAAAAGAAGATTGATATAAGCTATACACAAGGAAAGATAATTGTAAAATCTGTTCAAGGTTGTTATGAGTGTGCTTTATACTGGTCTGTTCTGGAACTGTCTGCAGACTTGAGCAGCACAGCCTGTTCTTAGCATCAAGTCTCAGATTGTCTTGGGAGCAGGAGATCTGTAGCAGAACAGAGTAATGGTTTGTGGGGAGTCACCCCATGACAGAAACTAATGTACCAGGCCAAATGGCCTAGCATTCAAAGGAACTTTATGTCTGGGGCTTAATTGGATGGGTTGGGCAGACCAGTATAACAACCTTTTCTGTAGAAAATAATCTAGTAATAACCTAGTCTGAAGTTTTTCCAACTCCAGAACAACTCAATGTCTAGCACATTGAAGAAAATCACTGTGACAATTTCAATCTGGGGATAGAAGAACAATACTGTGTGAATTTCATAGGAACATGTATTTCACAATTTTAATAACAGCTTTATTGAGATATAGTTTATATATTATAAAAATTTCCAATTTAAAGTGCACAGTTCAATGGTTTTTGTAGTTGTGCATCCATCACCACAGTCAATTTTAGAGCATTTTCATTGCCCCAGAAAGAAACACCATACTCATAGCGAGGACTCCCCATTTCTCCCCAGTCTGCTCACCACTAGCCCTCACCAACCATCAGCTCCTTTCTCTCTATATGGATTTGCCTTTTCTGGACATCACATATAAATGGAATTTGTTTGTAACTGGCTTCTTTCACTTAGTGCAGTGTTTTCAAGGTTCATCTGCGTTATAATGTGTATCAGTACTTGGTTCCTTTTTAATGTTAAGTAATATTCCACAGTGTGTATATCCTGCATTTCATTTACCTGTTATCAGGTGATGAACATTTAGGGTGTTTCTGCTTATTTGCTCTTAATGATTCTCCCATGCAACACTGTACGAGTTTCTGTGTACCAGTTTCTAGACATATGTTTTTATCTTTCTTGGGTAAATACCGAGGACTATTATTGTCAGGTCATGTAATGACTACCTTTTTATATTTTGAGGAATCACCAGATTATTTTTTGAAATGGCTGTAACATTTTATATTATCACCAGCAATGCATAAGAGTTCTAATTTTGCCACATTCTTATAAACACTGCTAATATCTATAGTTTTAATCATTATTTTTCTTTTTTTTTTTTGGTACCAGGGATTGAACTCAGGGGCACCCGACCACTGAGCCACATTCCCAGCCCCATTTTGTGTTTTATGTAGAGACAGGGTCTCACTGAGCTGCTTAGCGCCTCGCCATTGCTGAGGCTGGCTTTGAACTCGCAATTCTCCTGTCTCAGCCTCCCTAAGTGCTGGGATTACAAGCGTGAGCCACCGCGCCCGGCTTATAGTTTTAATCATTATAATGTATTGCTTTAGTATGTCAGAACAACCCATATGACCTTAGAAGGTTGACTTTGACCTAATTACTCTTGGAACAGTCTAAGGAAGATTAAGATTTGGCAGGGGGATAGCAAGGGGGGGATCCACAGGCACATGAACCTTAGAACAGTCCATTATACCCAAACTCCACTCTGAATTGAGAACCAATTTAACTCTTTGCTGACTTTACAGTGCTTATGAGAGATGAATGTGATTTGTGTAGGCAGGGATTGATTCCATCTGAAGCTCTGGATGAGAATCCTATTTCAACTGTTCTGTGTGGCCCTCTCCAGGCTTTGATGGAAGAGACTGACCCTCCCAGATGGACAAGGGCAAGCTGTCTTGCCTTCCATGGTGCCTCATAGAATTCTCTCACATAGTAGATGTTGCTTAATTTTTTTTAAAGCTAGATTGCTCCCTGCACAAATGCAACTGCTGCATAAAAGGACAGGAATCTTCATCACTAAGCCAGTTCATCATCTCAATTCTGATTCTTCTTTACAACTCTCAGTTACCAGGTTTCCTCTTTGAAACTTCATCTTTGGTTCTTTTCATGCAAAATGCTGGCCTTTATGTCTAATAAATATTTGCACATGAGTGCCCTACCAGCACTGGAAACCCATCGTGACCAAAACTGAATTGTTATCTTCCCTGCTTAAACAAATTTCCTTTCCAAATCCCTAATATCTCCATTTTCTCAGTTACCCAAGCCTCCCTCTTCACTATACACAGAAAATGGAACCTTGATCATATTATCCATGTAAAATAAGTCTAAATCTTTGTTCAGGTCCTTCAAAATAGAATGTGCCTACGAATATTAAAGTATATTCTAAGATACTACCCTAAATATTACCTTTTTCTTTAGGTTCTGGTGTGGCGTATGCTTGTTACTTATATGATCAGGCACCACCCTACCGACGCATTTCCTTGACCCACCCTTTAGCTAAGATTGTCAAATTCTTAGACTTTACCTCTTTGCCTACCTTCCCATGAATCACCAAAGAGGACTCTGTTTTTTTCTTTAGGACTTTACTTGAGTTTCTGCTAGATACTCCTGTTGACTACCTGCTCATGTATTTAAATAATCTTTTAACATGAAAGCACCCTTTGTCTCCTGGTAGCCTGATTTCTCTGCATTTATAGTGGTTAGATGTGTATTAATGGGCATTACTCTCTAACTGCTTGTGTCAAAGCATCTGGGAAGGCTCATCAATCTTGTGCTTTTTTAATTGACATCAATAATACGTTTGCATTTATCAATATTTTCTAATTGCCAAGTTATAACAGTGGAAGTCATATAATAAATCATGCCCACAGATAACTTTAGACATTAGAGCCTGTCAATATTTTGATATATTGTAAATTATTTTATGAGGATTTTTTTACTGTTTCTCTGGAGTAACTGTACACCAAGAGACAGAGAATTGAGTCAGCGCCACTATATAAAATTAAGTTCAAGAGACAAATTATTCCAATAGAAATAGAAGAAAGCTATTTCCAAAGCCAGTACAATACATCCCCTAAAGTTCAGTGTCACCATCCACATGAATGCAAATGTACCTCCCTTGAGAGTGGTGCCCTGCACCGAGGCCCTAACTGAGGAAGGAAATTAGTATTGAAGCACAGTGAGCATTCTCAGAAGGAAGGGACTGCACCAAAATGTTTTTCAGAAGAGGAAACTTTGTGAGGAGGCTTTATAAGCTGAGTGATTTGCCCAGAAACATAGTGACTTTCAGGGCTGGGACTCAAATTCAAGACGAGTTCGTTTGACATTTTAGTAACAAACTTAAACCCAAAGGAAAGAGGAACCCCAGTGTCAGAGGATTGAATCTGCATCATTGGTTAAGCAGACAAAGGTCCTAGTGTGTTCAGCTTCGTTTTATTATTTATTCATTTTTTCTAATTAAGAATTCAAGGGCTGGGGCTGGGTCTCAGTGGTAGAGCGCTTGCCTTGCGTGCGTGAGTCACTGGGTTCTATCCTCAGCACCACATCAAAATAAATAAAATGAAGATATTCTGTCCATCTACAACTAAAAAAAAAATGAGAAAAGAAAAAAAAGAATTCAAGCTGGGCACGGTGGCGCAAGTCTGTAATCCCAGCACTTTGGGAGGCTGAAACAGGAGAATCGCGAGTTCAAAGCCAGCCTCAGCAATGCGAGGCGCTAAGCAACTCAGTGAGACCCTGTCTCTACATAAGACACAAAATAGGACTGGGGATGTGGCTCTGTGGTCGAGTGCCCCTGAGTTCAATCCTCGGTACCAAAACAAACAAAAAAAGAATTCATGGAAGAATTAAAGATTAATTTTATAGTCATTTTCCTTTAGTCTTCTTTAGCATAGAAGAGTTCCCTGCAGTTGTTTTTTTAACTGTCATGACATTGATGTATTTAGTCCATAATGTTCCACAATCCAAATTTATCAGATTGTTTCTGTTGTTACACTCAGAATAAGCACATGGCAAGAAACTGGCTTAGGTAATAAGGCATTCTTCCCTTCGCAATTATTCAAGGGCACCCATAATGTCTGTTGTACATTATTGGTAGATGCTAAGTTTGGTCATTTGTTAAGAGTGAAATTAGTGGAATTGACCAGATATTTCCACTGTAAGCATCCTGTTTCTCTGTGTAATTAATAAATCTGTTCCCCAACAGTCTTTCACTAAATGGTTTTCAGAGCCATTAATTTACATTGCCTGAATCAATTCTTAAATTAATGGTTGCAAAATGGTGATTTTCTCATTCTCTGATTACGTATCATTAGTTTCTACATTAACACAGTGGGGCCCACTTTTAATGAGAATAAATCCTAAATTACAGTGAAGTACATTTCTCAGTAGCCTATCTGACTTCTCATTCCCAGTTGAACAAATGCACGCTCTTAGTCCAAGACTTGTGAAAATATTCCCTCATAACCCATTCCAAAGACTTACCTTAGAGTTACAGCTTTCCAGAAGTAGCATGTGGCTCCATTGTTCCTTTGCAGAGGCATGAGGTCCTTCTGGCATCAGAAGAATTTCAGATGACTTTCACACGCTGGCTGTGACAGTCATTCAACCTACTTGCATCATTGACAAGAACAAAAATAGAGACCTTCTCATTTCTGGTACCTTTGGGATCCTAACCAGCACTTTGGGTTTATAATTCCATTTTATTTAATGCATGGTAAACATTTCTCATATGACTCAATTCTCTTTTGATTCATGTGTTTTGTTTTGTTTTGTTTTTTAATGATTTCAGGTATTTCATTGCATAGCTTACCATGATTTGTTTATTCTGTTCCCCAAATGTTGAGTAAGTACTTGATTTTCTATTACAATATTGTCATAAATATCTCCATATACTCCCCTGATACTTTTCTAAGGGCAATTTCCTATCATTAAAATGACTAGATGAAATAATATATGTGTTCTTAAAGAGAATAAGGCATACTTTTAACACAGTGCCTTATATCTGATAAAACCTCTTCATCCTTTCCTGAGAGATAGGTACGCATACCTCTACATAGAGACAAAGTTTTACATAACAAATCTGGGGGTTCCTGGACTCAGATTCAGAAACTTGATTTGCAAGATTGAAATCTGAAATTGTCCAAGGACAAATTCCTAGGAAGCTTTCTCAGGCTTACTCTGATCACACCATTGTACAGTTCCAGGCACTGGATTTAATTCTTAAAAAATAGGAGCTATTCTATTGGTGTTGATAAGAAATATTTATTATCACCATGTGTCAGATTTTCATTTCTCCACAGTAGAGTTGGAAGATTTTATATTCATAAATGGCTCCTGTGGCTTCTCTTATAATCATGGCTATACAGTGAATGCCTAACCCCCTCATAATCAATAACTCACATACTTGCTCTGGTAACTATAGGCTTATGGCAGTTTTCAAAATCACACTTTAGGTTGGAATCTCCCTTATCAATGTTATATCAAATCAGATGTTTTGATTTAATTTATACATAGTTTGAAAACTGATTGTAGAACCTTAGACTGGCCAATCCAAAGCACTGATAATCAAATCCTTCATACTTAAGATCTTAAGAGTGTACCATGAGAGAAAACCATATGTTAGGACTCTTGGCACTCTAACCTGGGAACACAGTAGGAACTAGAACTGGACATTGTTAATATTTTTTCAGCTGGTGATGGAAAATATTGCCAGTAAATTCTCAGCAACCTTAATTGAGGAAAAGATCAGGATTTTGAGGTCACTTAAATCAATAGCTATCTTTTCACCTCTCTAGTAAAACACCATTTTAACTTAAATGGTATGCTTCTTAAACTTAAAACACCATTTTAACTTAAACTTAAAACACCATTTTAACTTAAACTTAAAACACCATTTTAACTTAAACAGTATGTCTGTCCAAGCACTTGTTTTTGGGCAGTTGAGACATCACACAGATATTTCTAGCTGCACTGGATCCCAGGAAATAGTCTGTGACCCAAGATGCTTCCTAGGATGTCAGAGGAGGGTGACCTGTTTAAAGTAATGGTTTCTGGATTTAAATGTTTGAGTCACATGAAAGACAGTCATGTTATTCTATGCATGTGTGTGTTTGTATTTCTGTGCATATATGTATTGGGTTGGTTTTAATTAAATATTTAATTAGATGTTCAGTGTCAGAGTCTATTAGAGCCATCATATTCAATTGATTTCTCATTAAGATAGTTCAGAACAGATAGGGTGCTACAACAGAATACCAAATGAGCTTTCTTCTAAATCAGTGTTTTTTTCCCCAACCAAAGAGTTACATTGGGCTAAAATACATCTCTATAATACAGAGAGCATTTAGGAGTCATGGCTATTCAAAAATGTTGAGCATTCTCTCTCTCAGCCAAATTGGTTTAAAAAAAAAAAAAAAAGCCTCAAGGAAATAAATTGCTTTGAGTCTATTAAGGAATTTACTGAGACTCCAGTACTGTCTATTCTGTCTGCTTAGTGTAATACTTTATTATTCCAAAGTAAAATTGAAACAGATTCCAAAAAAATCCTATGAAAAAATTAAAGCAAGGAAGAGATGATCCTCTTGTGCATTATTTGAGGCAAATTAGAAAGTCTGAGACTGCGAACTCAAATCTGCTTCTGTCATTAAATCACTAAAGAACCTTAGAAAAAATTACATACATTCTATTTGCTCTGTCTTTTAAGTGGAGATACCAGTATCCGTCTACTTTGCTAGACCACTAAAGAAATTCTTTGGGTCAGGTCAACCTTTGTTATATAAAGATTTATTGGACATCATAGTGCTCCAATAAAAGTGTCTAAATTTGGGAGTAACAGATTGAGTCATCATAGATTAGATGAAGCATATGTTGATTTGATAATTTATCCACTTTTTTTTGCCTTTGCTTTTCTGCTGTTTGAAATATTTGTATTACCATCACAAAACTTAAAATACTTTAAAGGAAAGTCATTTTCATCAACAAAATTGAGTTATGTGTAGCATTTTTACTCAGCCCAAAGTACCATGTAGAGTTAAATGTAGAACTTTATGTTTCTTAATACCTGGGATTCTAGAATCGGCCTAAATGTGTGTCACAATAAGGGGAGTGGTATGCTTGTTGGTCTCAGATAGACACACTGGAGAGAGAACTTCCTGAATTCACAAGACCTACTTTCAAATTCTGAGACTGTGACCTTAAGCTAACCACATAACTTCTCTAAACATCGTAAGAATGGGGCCTTTGTGATGGGGCTGGGGATATAGCTCAGTTGGTAGAGTGGTTGCCTCACATGCACAAGGCCCTAGGCTCAATCCCCAGCACCAAAAAGAAAAAAAGAATGGGGCTGTTGTGAAACTCAGATAGGATAATAGTGCCTTATTATTATCTGAAAAAACAATAATTTATTATAGATTGCAGTGTCTTCAGAATACATTGTTTTTTAAATAAGTTGGTAACTTTCACCTTTTCAACCAAAGGAAGCACTTTACATATTCAAATTGTGTTACTACTCTAGAACTTTGGAGACCTTCCTAACTAAAATAAGGACAGTTTGAACCTAAGCACTGGGGCACCATGACAGTCTGATAATGGAGATAGCTAGCAAGTGACTAATGGGTAGGTGGTGTATTAACAACATGTATACTCTGGATAAAGGAACGATTCTTATACAGGGCTAGTTGGAGCAGGATAGTTACATCAAAATTACATCATGGTACTTAGAACACTATGTGATTTGAAACTTAAGAATTGTTTATTTTCCATGCAGTGTTTTTAGACTTCAGTGGGTGACAGGTAACTAACATCGTAGAAAGTAGAACTTTGGCTGGGCATGGTGGCACATGCCTGTAATCCCAGCTGCTTGGGAGGCTGAGGCAGGAAGATAACGAGTTCAAAGCCAGCCTCAGCAAAAGTGAGGCACTAAGCAACTCAGCGAGAGCTTGTCTCTAAATAAAATACAAAATAGGATGGGGATGTGGCTCAGTGGTCAGGTGCCCCTGAGTTCAATCCCTTCTCCCCAAAAAGAAGAATGAAAGAAAAAAGAAAGGAGAACTTTGGATAAGGTATAACTACCATTCTCTTTTACAACCTCTTCCTCCCTCCCCCATTAACACAATACATTTTGTGTTATTCCATATCATAACAAACTTTTTCTCTTTAACAGCCAGATAGTATTCCACAGTGTGGATATGCTGTAACTTATTTCATCAGCTTCTTAGTGATGGACATTTACATTGATTTCAACTTTTGCGTTTATGAATAGTACTGTGGTAAACATCATGGTACCTGTATTTTTTTAAAGGATAAAGGAAACTGAGTCACAGGCTAAAGGATAAAGGAAACTTTTAAAGGATAAAGGAAACTGAGTCACAGGCTAGAAGCACATTATTAGTCAGCTTTCTGTCACTGTGACAAAAGCCCTGAAATAATCAACTTGTAAGGAAAAAGGATTTAATTTGGTTCATGGTTTCTGAGGTCTGTGGTCAGTCCGTGGTCACTTGGCTGTGCTCTTTTGCTTATGGTTGCACAAATACATCATGGTAGGAATCTGTGGCAAAGGAGCTGCTCATCTCATCTCACGGTAGCCAGAAAGCAAAGAGAAAAGAGGAAGGGGCTGGGGTCCCAATATCCCCTTCAGGGTTAGCCCCCAATCACCTAACCTCCTCTCACAAGGCCCTCCCTCCTAAAGGTCCTACCACTCCCAGTACTCCCAGTAGCATTAAGCTAGAGACCAAGCCTTTAACACATGAAACTTTGGGGAACATTCCAAATCCAACCTATAGCAGATTTTAAAAATGTAGACTGAGCAACTTACTGTCCTGGCTACCTTATCTTCAGCCCTGAGAAGAACACATTTTTATATGTATCAATCCAGTATGTGCAAGATAGTATCTGTAGTTATGGGTCATATTAAGGATATTTTATGTATATTCACCATATTTTTTTCTTTATTTTTTGTTTGTTTCTCATTTGTTACAATATATTTTCCTGTTTGTCTTTTTTTTTTTTTTTTTGGCCTCGTTTACTTTTTTATATAAGACTTTAATTTTTATGTAGTTATACTTTGCCTTTGAATTGTATCATGCTAAATTTTCATTCAAGATTACAAAAGTTCTCTTAAACTTTTTCTTGTGCTTTTGTAGTTTGTTTAATGTTTCTTTTTTGGTGCATTTAGAATCTATTTTGGTATAAGCATAGAGGTAAGGTTTCAGCTTTGCAGACTTGAAAATGAGAATCTCTTTTTCCAGTACCATTTATTGAATAAGTACACATTTTTGTCTTAGTCAAACATGCCAAGACTCCAGGCTATAAAATCCTTCATTCCCTGCATCTTCCCACCCCTACAATACCAGTACTGGGGATTAAACCCAGGACCTCCCACTGCTAGACCAGTGCCCTACCATTGAGCTACATCCTCAGCCCCTTTTATTTTGAGACAGGGTTCAACTAAGTTGTCTTGGCTGTCCTCACACTTGGGATCCTCCTGCCTCAGCCTCAAGAGGAGCTGGAATGAGAGATATGTTTCACCAGACCCAGCTAATTCCCTGCATCTTACTCCAAAAAGAAGCATCTGCTGTTCTGCGAGTTACCAGTTCTGCCTTGCTGTCAGGCAGCATGCTTTTCTCTTCTGCAATGCCATTCATCCTGCTTCTGTGGTTATCCAGTCTCCTAAACTTTCCCCTCTCCTCCTCCTTCTCTTTAGTCCCATCTAGAAATAGACCTTTGGCTTCTTTGCTTCCATGTCCAGCCCCTGCCCAGCCCTTTGGACCTCTTCCTGTAGGCCTGTTTGCACTCACAAGCTCTATTTCCTTGCCTTTCACACTCCATCCCACTGTCATCCAAAGCACCCCAGCTGCTGTGCTTAACCAACCCTTGAACTATACTTAACCAACCTTGAGTCTGTTTGCTAAGGACAGAGTGCCTGCTCTAGTCCAGTTTGACCTGTCATCAGGTCTGACCATTATGACCAGCCACTCCTAGAGATCCTCCCAGCTCCTGCCTCTTTTTCTGCTACTTCTGTCCCAGTATCCTTTGCTGAGCCTTTTCCTCTGTTCCTCTCAAATCCAGGCATGCTCCCAGCTTCCATCATTAGACCATAATCACATTTTCTGCAAAGGCTACACTCAAGACTGTCTCCAGTGGTGACATCTCACCTGAGTGTGGTTTTTCAGGGCACAAATGAGAAAACCAGACAAGCTCGGATTCAGATCTCAGTTCTGGCACTGACCAGCTGTGTGACCCTTAGCCTCCATGCAGGTCTCTCTCTCCTGCTGGACTACAGGTTCCCATGGGCAGAGACTAAGTGGTATTTTACATTAGATCAGCTTTTACCATATCAAGTGCCCACCTTGTGTCAGGTATTATCTGATGCACTTATTATATCGCTCATGTCTGATGAAGTAGGTGTATGTCTGACTTCCCTTTTCATTTTAGCCCAGACCAATTTGAGTCCAAAGCTCATCACTTCCCAATGTGTGCTGGTATGTCTCCAGAAGCTATATGCTATCAGAAAGACAAACTGTTCTCTTGGAAGTATTTTCTTTGCAACCATTTAAAATGCCTGTATTGTCTCCCTCCACCATGCCAGTGAACTGTCACTCAGTTCATCCGTTTTCTGACTTTTCTTATCCCTGAACACAGCTTCCCTCATTCATTCATCAAACCAAGATTTATTCTTGTCTTTGTGCCAGACTTTGACTCAGGCATTAGGAATGTAGTAGTGATGAGACAACTGCCCTCATGGAACTAGGCAGTAGATTATTGTAAAGAAGCAGTGTTAAGTATGGGGTCCAGAGAACACACTGCATAGGAAGGAAGGGACCTTCAGAAACAAGCTCAGGAGCAAGTAGGAATTTGCCAGCTAAAGTCAGAGGTATGACTGACAAGAGGCAGGGCTTGTGAGAGGAGCCTCAGGGACGCCTCTAGCAAGAGCTAGAGACCCCTTGGAACCTTATAAATGCTTGGGCTTGCTCTGAGGGAGGGCATTCAAGGTTTAATTGGCAGTGTGAAGATTGGTTATTTCGTACTTGCATAGCCCTCTGTTTTTCTGTACTGACATTTGTATGAATTCTTTGTTCATCCACTACCTTCTATAAGTGCCTTGAGATTAAGGACTGTTTCTTTAGCACCAGCACCTAAAACCATGCCTGATCCACAGTAGGCCCTCAGCGACTGCTGGGTGAATGAACTAGATTACAAAGTCTACAAGCAAAAGGATCTTGACCTCAATTCAGAAGCATGAACTCAGGGACTGTTTGTATCTTATGTGTTTATTGTCTTTGGAAAACAAGATCCATTTTTTAAACACCATGGCTTAAATTAGTTTATTGAAATGTGAATAAGTTTGATCTCTATAAAATAAGAGCAAGCCTTTCTTGGTTTTATGTGGTTTTAACAGCATCTCCACAGAGCAAAATCAAAACCTTACATATATATGTCTGTTATCATAGGTCCCATTTGAATACCAGGTCAGAAACACCAGAAAAAGGAAAATATCACTTTGCTTTCTTTTAAAGGACAACTCTTTGAAGGAAGGAAGGAAGACTGTCCAGTTATTATTTTGAACCCCTTTACTGTGAAATTCCATGCCACTTACTATTTGTTCCTCACTTTAGATTTCTTGGGTTTAATATCAGTATCTTCAGTAATATATATGAGGGGGTATATAACTCAGGTAGAGCACTAGCATGTGTGAGGCTCTGGGTTTGATCCCCAGCAAGAAAAATCATGTTTCTTCAGGGAAGCAAGTCTGAAGATACAAAATGGATGTGATAACCACTAAGTCCCTTACATAAAAGTTTTGAGGCATAAGGAAAAAATATGACTTTTGGTTCTTTTTTAAATTGACAAATATAAATTTGTTATACTTACAGCATGCAGTGTGATGCTTTGATATACATATGTATTGCAATGTGAGATGATTTAATCAATGTAGTTACCATATCCATCACTCACATTCTTTTTTTTTTTTTTTTTTTTTTTTTGTGGTAAGAACATTTGCGATCTACTTCCTCAGCAGTTTTCAAGTATACAGTGCATTGTTATTGCCAGTACATTATTATTACATTGTTGTGCGGTAGATCTCCAGCAGTTCTTATTTCTAACAACTGAAGCAAAGCTTTAAGATCCGAGGTTTCTTATTTAGTTATCATGCTCTCCCCCTGCCCATTTTGTTTATATCTACTCGCACAGCCAAAAAATGAGAAATGGCCACCTCTGTGCCAACCCTTGATTCCATGTATGTGAACAGAACAGGGGTGTACGAGTAGAGAGGAATGAGAACTGTTGTGAAACTCCAAATAGAAGATTGTATGTACAGGCACAGCAGAATTACTTAGTAGTAAGTTAAGTTCATTCTCCAGAAACTACCAATTGGGATCTTAGAATTAACATTGTGTGCTGGTACCATTTGGAAGGGGAACCTTTATTTCACCAGATAGTAGTCTGTGATGATAACAACAATTATCATTTATTATGTCACCACAGTGTATAGCCTGTTTTCACCAACTAAGGTGAAAAAGAGCACTGCATGCCTCTCCAGGCTGCAGAATCACATATTTAAGTATTTAAGATTGTTTTCTCATCAGCAGATGGAGAATACTGCACAGAAGCAGAGAGAACAGAGAACCTTTCACTTTTACGTCATAGGAAAGGGCAAAAATTACAACGCAGCATGTTTTATTTTGTTTCTTTCCGCAACCACTTGCCTATGATTTCTGGATTAGTAGAGTTCTGATCCTTGAATGCCTAATTTCTGCAGCCTTCTCCACATAGACTTAGCCATGGCAGAAGACAGGGAAAGAAGAGGGAAAATTTGAGTAATAAAATAATACAGGTGTGCCAGGTACTCTCACTTACAATCTAAGATGTTTGCTTTTATTATCGTTTCGGCCACAGTTTGCAGTAAATTTTAGATTAGAAAAATAAAGCATCTGTGCAGATTTAATCTTTTTTACAATAAAAATCTCCCTATAGCATAAAATATTCCTCACTCTGGGATTATAGGCTCCTTGACAATTGATGCATTCAACTAAAGAATATAAAAAGTCCATCAATATCATGCAAAATGAGATGTTTGACAAGTAATATGTGTTTCCATAGCCACACTGGTTATTATACTCTACACACTGATCAAAAAATGAACCTAAACAGTGGTTCTTAAAAGAGTCCTACATCAGAGACACCTTTTGTAAATAAACATGCTCAAGCTCAGAGTTCTAAGCCACTAGACACTCTGTTTAAAGCCATGGCTCTTAACCATTATTAAAACAAAAAGAGATATATGTATCATATACATCTAACATGGTTTGGCTTTTAATATCCAGAGGGCTTATGACCACAGATAAGTCAATTCTCAACTTAATGCTCTAGTTATTCATCTTACATATCTAATAAGAGAAACTTTAAAATGAATCTTTGATAAACATTTAAGCATTGAGTATAAGCTCATTTATATTTCCTTGAGCAATTTCGAAAGCAGTTACGAATCTAATATACCTACTTCTTTGAAACTCTTTAAACACCTAAAAGAATAGCTAAAATAATACAAAAAAATAGTCATCACAAACCCAGTTACCACATTTATACTTTAGCTTGTTCTAAAATATTAATGCCATTTGTTTAATTTTAGTCTTCATTGTTTCTACACAACATTGTAGGATTTCAGAAATGTCACACTAATTAATACCTGTCTGAGTTTAATAATCCATAATAATAGGATGTAGAGAAAATAGCACCTGAGTGCTGGTCACGTAATCACAGGCCGAGTTCATTTGTTCTATCAGTTCAGAAATAGTGGGTGTGTGTCACTTGGTTCAAGGAATGATGTTAAGCAATAGGGAACAAAGAAGATCCATGTGGAGGAAGGACAAGTTCTCCTAGAGACAGTTGAGTCTGAGATGCCAATACTGCATCTTTTTTTTTTTAAAGACAGGTTCTCACTGAGTTGCTGAGACTATTCTTAAATTCAAGATTCTCCTGCCTCAGCCTCCCAAGTCACAGGAATTACTGGTGTGCACCACCACACCCACCTAGTACTACGTCTTCTAGGTACATCTGACAGCTGTTGAAAATGCAAACTTAAAGCCCAAAGCGTCCTCACTTAACAAGAGGAAGGTGAAGAGGAAGGAGACAAGGCCTAAGAAATCACTGAAAACACAATAAAAAATAATTAACAGAGCATGGTCCTAGAGCAACCAGGAAAGTATGGTTTCCTAAATTAGTCTAAAAGACTGTCGGAGAAAAGGAGGGGAGAGAATAGATTAGAAGGCATACAAAACAAATTTGAGGCAAAAAAAAAAAGTTGAAAACATTTTCTTTTCTTGCCTTCTCAACATGGTTTGTTTTTAGCTGTTAAAAAAAATTTAAGACATAATATGTAATCAAATATATTAATATTTTATTTTATGCTTGGATTCTCTTGGGGTGAAAATTCATTTTAAACAGACCAAATCCTTTCAAAAATTTAAGAAAGCAAAACTGTGCATAAAAGTCTGGGTCATAGTCCTGGGATGTATTGCTTGAGAGTAGTGGATGCCAGGAGGATGAGAAGGTCTCCATTAAAGAATGGTACTCAAGGGACTGAGGCATAGCTCAGCGGTAGAGTACATGTTTAGCATGCAACTGGGCGTGTAATCCCCAGCACCAAAAAGAAAAAAAAAAAATGGGTAGAGGCTAGCTGTGTAGCAGGGATAACAAAGTTATAGTTGAATGATAGACTTTCAGTACTAGCATCAGTCAGTCCTGTTTTGCAGCATTCAAGAGAAGCTCTTAACCAAGATTTGGGCCATCTTTCCTGGGCCAAGAGTGCAAAGACAATGCAACAGCAGGGCTCAAGTGAAGCAAGGCTACCCTCAAGCATGGCATCCCTGCAGCGACTGTTCCAGGTCTAAGCTGGTGGAGCAGCTGGGAAGCTGGCAGGGGACTATAGGACAGGAAAATGGGAATGAGTGATGAGCCAGAAGTCACATTGAAGAGGAAGAACAAAACTATGGGTGACAGATTGAGAAAAATAGAAGGATATGTCAAGATCCTGGGCTTGGACATGTTCTAAATTGTAGTGAGATCCAACCTGCAACATATTTATGGGTAGCTGATATTAAGGAAGCAATATGAGTCATTAGATTTGAGCATGTTAGATTCTGTGTATGAGCCAGGGTATTGGGAAGATCATTCCCTGCCTAAAATGCAAATAGAAGAATGAGTGGACAGGAAACACCTAAGTACGGAAATCATCATGAGAAGGAAGTCAGTAGATAACAGCTGCGCATTTGGTTCCCCAAATAGGAAGTGCCCCAGTATATATATGTGGCTATTCTACATGGCAGCCCCAGAAAAAAGGACTAGATAGAGCATATGGAATAGCAGGTGGTGTAAATTTCAGAAGAATGCAGAGGTCCTATAGAGGACCTCTAGGATTGCCAGCTCATCAGATTTCATTGATAACCAGCTTCTGTGAGATGCTAGCATTCTTAGGTTAGCCCAGTAAGCAAATCTGCTTATTTAACTAAGTCATAATTTGTGGTTCCATGTTGAGATTTAGCTTATTTGTTTTTCCCCACCTGAAAAACTGTGGTGTGTGTCTGGAAATAAAAGAAATTGATTAACCTGTGTGGCCAGCATAATAAGACTCCATTTGCCATAGTCACATCTCCTATGATTAAGCACAGTGAGAAATTACAGGTAAGCAGAGTCATAGCCTAATGTGTATTACAAGTATATTGGACCATAGTATGATAAAAACCAACATTGACCTCTTTCTCAAAATATTAAACATAGAATTTCTATGTAATCCAGCAGGTCTACCTCTGAGTATAGACCTATAAGAATTAAAAGCAGGGTCATGTTCAGCATGTTTTTGCAGTAGCCAGGATGCATGGGTAAAAATATGGTAATGCGTACTTCAGCATTAAAAAGGAAGGAAGTTCTGGCACTTGCTGCAGTGTTGATGAACCTCTAAGACATTATGCCAAGTGAAATAAGCCAGTCATAAAAGGACAAATACTGCTCTATTCCATTTACGTAAGGTACCTAGAGCCGTCAGATTTGTAGAGACAGAAAGCAGAATGCCGGTTGCCCGGGGCTGCAGGGAGAACGGAATGAGGAGCTGGTATTTAATGAGTACAGAGGTTGTTTTGGATGATGAAAAAGTTCTGGAACATTGTGAATATATTTAATGCCATCGAACTATACAATGAATAGTTTAAACAGTAATTTTAATTCTGTTATGTATAATTAACCACAATATAAAAAATACAGAAGTTATTGTTAAAGAGCTTAAATGGTAAATTTTATGTTATATACACTTTATCACAATAAAGAAAAAAGAACTTAACTAACAGATTTATTGAGGGGTGTTTCATTCTTTTTTTCTTTCAGTTGTGCATTTACTTTTCAGTAAGAAAAAAATTAGTGAGGGCATGGTATCTATATCATTTTCTATTCTCTCAAGGGCTTGCACCTATGTGCACATGTTTATATACACATGCAAACGTGTGTTGTATTTAGCTTGAGACAACAAGTTTTAAACTGCCAGTAAGCCTCCTTCCTTAAAAAGAATTCACTTTAAAAAACAAACAAACAAACAAAAAGAGCCCGATGTGATGGTGCACGCCTGTAATCCCAGTGGCTCAGGAGGCTGAGGCAAGAGGATTGCAAGTTTGAGGACAGTCTCAGCAATTTAGCAAGGCCCTAAGCAACTTAGCAAGACCCTATTTCAAACTAATTAAAAATGAGGATTGTGACTGTGGTTCAGTGATTAAGCAATCCCTAGTACGCCCCACCCCAAAAAAAGAACTCAACTTTCTTTTACTCCTTTGTCAGAGGGAAGTATAACCTGAGGAAACTTACAACCCTACCCATTTTATTCATTTCATCTCTTATGTCTATCTGAGTCCAAAAAGGTAATGTATGTAAAGTCTTTTGAACTCTGAAGCTCTCTATAAATGTAAGGCACCTGAACAGTGGTTGGTAGCATGTCTTCTAGCCTTCTGCCAATGGGCTGTGCTGTGAAAGCCTAATTTTCTTCTAGAAGCAACATTCTTCTGGGGCCCACGCAGCTGCCTTATTTTCTCCTATTTAACAGAAAACTTTGAAAAGGAAATGTTTGTTTGAAATACTACGGTGGTGGTTGGAATCACGTCTTCCCCAAAGGTCCATGTGTTCAGGGCTTGGTCTCTAGCTTGACGCTATTGGGAGGAGGAAGAATAAGAGGTGGAACTAGCAGGAAGTCTTTGGGTCACTCGGGTGTGCCCTCAAAAAGATACTGAGACCCTGGTCTTTCCCTTTTTTTCACTTCCCTGCCACCTTGAGTGAGCGGTTTTGCTCTGCTGCACACTCCCACTGTGATGTGCCACCAGGCCCAAAGCAACAGGGTCAGCCAGTCATAAAATGAAACTTTTCTCTTTATAAGTTGAAAGATAAAAATTATCTTTTTATTGCTTTGAATTTGTTTGTCTCTTTCCTACTGTGTACCTTAGACTTCCCTTTAGCTTGGTTCAGTACCACATTCTAAGATGGCATACCTGTGAGCAGAAGCCAGTACAGGCCAGCCCCAGAAGTGAAATGACAGTGTGACTACACTGCAGAAAGACTACAGCTTCCCTCCCTAGTTTCTCCTCCTAGCTTGCCCTATATAGGCTCACTACTCTGTCTGTTTGTGCCATTTTCCTCTTTGGGTTATAAAATAAACATAATGAGCCAGCCAATACAGGCCACCTTTCTGTTGCCAAAACCTACCTGATCTCCCAACCTTCTCTAGGCTTTTATTTTATTCCTTAACCTGCCTTGCTCCTCTCTTGGACTTTTAGTCACAATGCCTGGGTGATAGCAATAAGTGTCCCTAAAAAAGATATGGGATGGGGGCTGGGATTGTAGCTCAGTGGTAGAGCGCTTGCCTCGCATGCGTGAGGCCCTGGGTTCGATCCTCAGCACCACATACAAAGCAATAAAATAAAGACATTATGTCCATTTACAGCTAAAAAAATATTTAAAAAAAAAAAGATATGGGATGAAGAGAGGAATTTTGTTTGTTTGTTTGTTTGTCTTTCCTGAACTGCAGCTAAATTCTCACTATGTTGAAATGTTAGTAAGCCATAACTCAGAAACCAGGATCTGGGGATCCATAGGGGTTGCCAGCAGATCTCATAGATTCTTGTTGTACTCTTGTTTGGGAATGTTTTAAATAAGTGTTAGATAGTATGCATAATAATCCCTGCTTCCAGGAGTGTCATGTCCATGTGGACATAGTCTTGTCCTGGCCAAGTCCTCATGTGTATACAGAATACTAACTCAGCATGTTTGATTCCTCTGGGTTCTCAAGGGAATTACAGAAGTATCATCAGCAGAAACCTCCATGGCAGGATGGAGAAATACAGGTAATTTATTAGACAGCATCAGGTGGATAAATTCATGAAAACCAAAACAGTAAACGTAACTGGCAGGAAGCTTGCATAGACTTGGCAAGCTTATAGACATCAGAACGTCTATATCAGGTTCAGTGCTTTTAGAAACTGGAGTGGATTATTGATTGGCTGTTTTTAGGGTTAAAAAAAAATGTTTTTGTGTTTCACAGTTTCATTACTGTGATAAAATGCCTGAGATCACGTAAAAAGTTTTATTTGACTTATGGTTTGCGAGGTTTTCAGTTCATGATCACTTGGTCCTGCTGCTTCTGGGCCTGAGGCCACATTACATCACGGTAGGAGCATGTGGCAAAGGAGGCTGGTCAGCACACGTCAGCCAGGAAGCAGAGAAAGAGGGAGGGGCAGGTGTCCCGATATCCCCTTCAGTGACATATCCTCGGTGACCTGTAGGCCCCACCTCGAGAGAGTCCCAGCTCCTCCCAATAGTGCCACAGGATGGCAACCACGCCTTTCACACATGGGCCTTGGGGACATCCCAGATCCAAACTGTGGCAAGTTCCAAGGCAGTTAGGAAGCAGAGACAGACAGGTGGCTGAGTAGTCTTTGAAGTTCACTCTCAGGACCTTTTTTATTAAATGTAGAATAGAACTTGCTTTCAGGTGTGCAGTATTAATTCTGGTGTCCTTGCCATTCACATGAACTACATAAAATCAGCCTTTACTTTTTATACATGATTTTTCAAAAACTTTTTTTATTTTTAGCTTTTTTGGACATTACTGAAAATCGTCTTGGGGATTATCCTCATTTGTTTAGATTTTTTTTTGTTTACATTTGTTTAGATTTTTCTTATTCTTGATATGATTGGTATTAATGCTAAAAGTGACCTCATTTACTTTTTCCTTTTGGAAGTTTTAGGAGAAAGGAATTAACTTGCTATGAGCTCTTAAAAAGATATTTTGATTCACTGGTGATGTGTGTACTATGCATACATTTTTTTAAAGTTCAAAAAAGGGAGAGGAATGTAGCTCAGTAGTACAGCACTTGCCTACTTGCTTAGGATGCGTAAGGGCCTGGGTTTGATTCCCAGCATGAAAGGAGGGAGAGAAGGTAGGAACTCTAGATAGATTAGCTCTGTACATATATTAATTTGGATTAAAGTTGACATTTAAATATATTAAATATAGTATGTTCAGTAAAAAATGCTGGATGTAGAGGGCCAAACTTCAGCCCTGAGTTGGGTCACCAGGAGCACATGGCACATGGGGCCTAGGCCACCTGCTTCTGGTTATTTCACAGGAATGCTTATCCTCAGCATATCTTCCAACCTAATGTTAGATTTACTTTTTTCTTCATTGCTTTAGGCTATCTTCTGAAACTGTCCCCGTTATTGCATTTCTCCACAGCTCTACATTCTCTAAATGTTGGGAGAAGATCATTTACAGCAATCCTTACAATACCTAAAACTACTACCACAGCAAAAATATGAACCAGAGGAAAAATGAGGCTGGGTTTTGTTTTGTGCCCCCAGTACTAGGATTGAACCAGGAGCACTCTACTGCTGAGCTACACCCCAGCCCTTTTCGTTTTTTATTCTCACTAAGTTGCCCAGGCTGGCCTCCAACTTGCTGTCCTCCTGACATCCTCCCGATTAGCTAGGATTATCGGCTTGTGTTCCCGTCCCCAGCTGAGGTCCTTTCTCATTTTGTCTAGACTAGTGCTTTGCTTCAGGCTGAAAGGTAGAGAAATGGGAAAGTATGGAAAGCCAAGTAGAAAAGCTAAGTGTTTTTTGACCCTTTGATGCTATTACAATGGCCAGAATATGAAGTTCACGTATACTTAAATGTCCATTTAAAAAACATTCTGTATAAATTATTTTTGTGTTTTTGTTTCCCTCATATACACTAATACAGAAAATAATTTACTTTTAGAAGATTTATTTCTTGATAAAGTATGATTAGGAATCCCTGAACAATTGTTTTATGAAGCACGTGAGAATTCCTATATTTGCCCATTACCCTTTAAATTATTTGCCTTGAGGGCCTGCTTGTTAACTTGATAAACTTCCTTTTCAGAATGGCCTTGAACACATAAGTTGAGTAGTATTAAGGCCTTTCTTCATATTTGACTCCAGTGGCTTCTGTTTCCAAAAAGTAAATTGACCCTCAAAGAATGAAACTCCAGCAACAGAGACAGTATGCAAAAGAATGTCTGAGTTATTCATTCCATAAATATTGCAAAGTTGCCAAGTGTTCAGCTAGACACCAGGGATGTGATGAGATGAAAAGACAATTTCAATTCCAACTCGTAAGCTGCTGACAATCTTGGAGGAAGACAGACATTTTCACAAACAATTAGCTACACAGTAAAAAGCAGTGGCATGTATGGATATAGTGGGAGCCCAGGGCGAGGAGCAGCTTTCAGAAATGTGTGTAACAAAGATCATCCCTGGAATGCATTACCGTCTCCCCAAGTGACAGCCTTGAGGACTGTGTGAGGCCTGGTGCATTTCTTGAAAAACACTATATTCATTTCCTGATGATCACTTCTCATCTCTCTATAAATGCATCTGACCTGACTTGTTTGTAAGAGTATGAAACAGGCCCTGGTACGGTGTGATAACCTGTTCTTTAGCCCTTGTAACTGTTCAGAGAAAATAATAAATCTGACCATCTTGTGATTCTTATGGGCTTTCATATTTTTTTTTTTATTTATTGAAATAACCTGCTGCCGGGACATATTTAACATCTATGGCTAAAAGGATTAAAGAAAGGACTTAAGAGACTGGGGCTGTGGCTCAGTGGTAGTGTGCTTGCCTAGCATGTGGGAGGCACTGGGTTTGATTCTCAGCACCACATATAAAATCAATGAATAAAATAAAGGTCCGTGGACATCTAAAAAATATCTTAAGAAGAGAAAGGACTTAAAAGATTCCTCAAGCCACAGCAGCAGGTCAGGAAGTCAGTTTAAAAAGTGTCCTTCACCCAGGTGATCATTGTGTTGGCACCAGGAGCTTGTGCACCACTGAGTTTTGTTGTTACAGAGGCAGTAGGAAGGGATCATTCAGGAGAGCCACGGTAAGATTTCTAATCAGGTGATTCAAGACCATACAACTAAAAGGTTTAGATGTAGGACTCCTTTTCCAAGGACATGATTATCACTGCATTCATAGGAAAGCATCTTTCTTCCCTCCTCAAGAGCACATGAACTTTGTCATTTGAAGAAAACCTTGAGAAGACATTCAATAGCAAAGAAATGCTAGATTGAAAAATGTCTAAACTCATCTGTAATTTCAGCAATGGTCACACTTGGTAAGATCAGCGTTAACACAGGAAAGAGTCAGGAGACCTTGGAAGCAATTCGTGGAGTGATTGAATTAGCACTGCTCCATATTATCCCTTCCTGCTGCCATCCTCAAATTTTATGCACATGTACAAAGGAGGAAGTCCATGGAGACATTTTCAAAGAGCCAACGACCCTAAACAAAATGAGTGCTACTCACGTGTTTTTTAGAATCTTAAAAGTGTATTCCTGTGTGCAGCTGCTCCTATGTAATTATGTGTTGGGCAGCTTGGGGAAAATATACAGGAACCTTCATTCCAATGTAGACAGTTATATTCTCCCACTTTACAAGGTTCACATTCACCAAAACTCGTAACTTGTGAAAGAAATCAGTAATTTGCTGTCAGCAGCCTGGTTTCCCTGATAAAGACAGAAACTGCATTTTGAAAGGCAGATCTGTCAAGCCATAACATAAACACAACTCCTTTGGCACCTTAGCCCTAAAGCAAACAACAGTCAAGATTTATTTCTAAACCACACTGCTTATTAGGGTACAGGCTCTGAGCACTGCCTCAATAACCTCCTTCCCATTGGTTCCTAAGGAGAAGAGGAACAGACTGCAGACTGGCAGTACTCAGTTTGAATACCTCAGGCAAAGCTTACCTGGCAGAAGCTAACAGATCATGGTGGCATTGGTCACCCAGAGAAGTTACCTCAGTTGTTTTTGCAGTATTCCACAGGCCTAGTAGGTCAAAAGTCTCTTGCTACCCCTTAAAACTTCACAGTGTAAGATCACCATTTTTATTACACTCCCTGATTCTGTGGATTAGGAAATCTCAGTATGAATTGGGATGATTTACCTCTGATCCAAGATGTCAGCTAGAAGACCTTTTGTGACATAGCCTTGGAAGTCATATAGTATTATTTCTAGTATTTTACTGGTCTAAGCAATAACAAGCTAAGATCAAAGTGTCAGCACATAGACCACCCTAGCTTTCATTGGGGGAGTACTATGAAATGTGTGGCCTTTTTTTGTTTTGTTTTGTTTTAGCCTTTTTTAGTTTTGTTTGTTCATTTTTTGTGCTGCTGGGGATCAAACTCAAGCACACCAGGCAAGCACTCTGCCACTGAACTACATCCCCAACCCTTGTGACCGTGTTTTAAAACCATAACAAGCCCCTTTAGTGTTCTACTGGCCCATAGTCCTGGAATCCTCAGAAAATGGTTTATTGTTTTACTTGTTCCCCTGCCATCCAGTTCAAGGATAAGGGCCTCTGAGCTCCACCTGTATCCCATCACCTCTTAAATCCATGGATTAGGCAGAAAAGAGAAGGATGAGGTTGGCATAGGTAGAAAATGCAAGCAGAGGGAACTCTGGCTGCCTGGAATGCTTCCATCTCTTTTAAGGGAACAACTGTTAGTTTTGACTGAAGGCAAGACTACTCTAAAAAAATCTTTGTTTCCAGATCTTCCCATTGGATTATTAAAAGTTGGCTCGATTATTTTTATATTGTTTCTTCTGTTTTCCTCCTTGTTTTAAAAGGAAACTATGAGCCAAAGACATCTGACCTTTGGACCCTTCTAACAGTGCACTAGCTCTGAGCATTTCCTGTGAAGGCCCAGAACTCAAAAAACAAAACAATATTTAAGATCATACATTTATGTTTATCCACAGAAATCTCTGGATAGGTCTGGGTTGTCCCTCCTCCATTAAATATTGCTTACTTTAAATAATATTTGCAAAAACATCTCTGTGAATCTAGGTTCTTATAAGCAGAAGCCATCCTTTCTTCATCTGTGCATGAATGACTGCCTTGTAGTGCATTAATTATGTGTATGATGTCTCTGAGCTTAATTGGCTAAGAAGCAGACCTTTAATGTTTACCTGCATAAAATTGTAGAAGAGCTTCAATTGCAAAGCTAATGCTGGCTTGTTTTATATTTCCAGTTCTTCCCAGCATTTGTGAGAACTCAAATTTGTCTTAAGCATGACAACATCTGTTTAAAAGAGAAGAGGGATAATAAATATTTCATTTACTCCTTAATTTAGTATTTGGGACCTTCCTATTACCAATTATAACTATAAAAATAAAATAAAAATTTCAGAAAAATAAAATTAATAGAAACCAAGACAAGACTTAAGAAATCTTTAAGATTAATTATTCTTCCTGCCCTTCTTTTTTTTAATATTTATTTTTTAGTTGTAGGTGGACACAATATTTTTATTTTATTTTTATGTGATGCTGAGGATCAAACCCAGTGCCTCATGTGTGCCAGGTGAGCACGCTACCACTGAGCCACACCCCCAAGCCCTTTTTGCCCTTCTCGAACTAATCATTAAGTTATAAATAACCCCCTCCCTCTGAGAAGAAATGTCTTAGTGACACCAAATGGGATGAAAGAAACACTGAATGATTTTCATTTTCATTTTTGAAATTTTGAACCTTTGTGAAAATGTCCCTGTCATCGTACATCCCTCCAGTTCTATTCATTATCACCTCAGGGTGAAGCCAGGAGTAGGGAGAGATGGATACATTCCTCAATTTAGCCACAATAATTGATTTTAAAGGTGACACTATCCTTAGTAACATGGCTGGTGCCCTGTAGGGGTAAAATTAGTTGTTTTTCTTTGTGGCAGTGAAATTGTAATGACTGTTCGATATTCTGTGGCGCTGTCACTTGAAAATGCGTTGTAAGATCTAAACACAGACAGCTGCTTGTGGGTGACTCTTTATTCCTCCCTTACCCTTGGGAAAAATCAAAACAGGAAAGCTTCTAGAGACTCTGCCAGTGAAAACCTCGGGTCCAGGGACCACAGAGAACTGAGGGAGCTGTAGAGGAGGTGACTATCTGCAGTTTGCGTACTAGGTCACAGTTCCCTTCGCTCAGAATCCTGGAGCTCGGCCAGAAGGGGCATTAATGGTTTCAAGGACCTTCCTTGCTCCTCATCTACCTCAGCCCTGTAACAGAACCCCCTAATTTATAGCTTCCAGTGTCACTTCTTATGTCTATATGTTGCACAGCAGCCAGTCCTGCCAGGTGTCTGCCATTATCTCTGGGATAGCTTCTTGTTAGAAACAACTCTGTCTAACCTCCCCTAAAGCACATTATAGCTATATTTTGAAAGCTGGTACATTACTCTAAGAAATGTCTTGTTATCAAATGGGTTCATTTTTGGCATACATATTTAAACATAAGTCCTATGCTTCTGTGAAAAAATTGACCATAAAAGGTGATTAACACATAATAGGCACTCAGTAACTGGTGAATTTACATATGAAAAAAGCTGAAATATGAAGTGATATATTATTGATCACTATTATACTCATTAATCATTCTTTTCAATCACATAATTTAGCTGAATTTCAAATGTGTTAATATACATTATTCATTTTTTTAAAAAGATTGTGATTTACTCTTTAAAAGCATGACATCTCTAAAGTAGCTATTTTCTCTTATTCTACAAAGTGATTCAAACCTCAGGGTTCATTAGCCTTGTACATCTTGGGAACATTCCTGAATGTGCTGCTACACAGGTCAGAACCTTGGGCTGGGCCTAAGACAGAATCTTGCAAACAGAAGGTTGTCATTCCTTGAGCTGTGCCCAGAGCTCAGCTCCACATACAGCATGTGTGTCACTGTCGAGGTGTCTAATTGGCGTGTTGGAAGTACCAAATGTGTAATGGCACAAAGCACAGGAAATTTCATTACATCTCTGGCAAATTTATATTGAAAAAAAGAAGGACAGATGGTTGAAAACAGCCGTAAAATATTCTATTACATGTCTGGAAAAATCATTAGACAGCAGTTAAAGAGATGTTATTAATGGATCAGCTTCACTTGGGGAGTCATGTTTCCATAATGCACATTAAAGCAATGATACTTCTGGTATTTTAGTGTAATCGGGGCCAAAGACAAACATGTCTTTCTGTGTAATTAGAAAATGGATTTATTGACAGTAAAGAAACTCCTATCCAGCTTGACTCCAGATTATTTGTGGAAGTTATTTTTAATCATGTTACACCAGTGTGTAAAATGTACCTGAGTATTAGCCTGTAGGTCCTGAAATAATGCCATATGGCTTTACTAATATTTTTGGGGGACATGGGGAAGGGGCAAAATTACCACCTCTGAAAAGATCAGAAGTTCATTTTTAAACAGCTATGAATAGAGGTGTGAACTAGGCAGCAATGACTTTCATCTCTCAAGTGCTCACATATCTCCTTAGTTTTTGCCCACCACACAAGATGCTGATCATGATGTGATGGGTTTTGCAAAAGAGTTTTTTCACAAAGCAGCCAAACAAGAACAGATAGGGAACCTCAGTTCTCAGTTCTGCTCCCCTGAGGACGGAGTTCAGGAGTATTTATGAGATGAAGAAATGGGATGGTTGAGGCATAGGGAAAGGTTTGGAAATAAGGGAAAGAGGAGTAACTGACAGACTGAGCAAGCATAATCAAGCTTCATGGTTCTTCATAGCGTGCATGTCCAGAAAATGGCAGCATCCACATGCTCAGATGGCAGTTTGGGGCCCTCTGACATCAAAAGATCCACCACCAGATATCACCTGTGCAGGCGCAAGTGAAGGCTCATTGGTTTCAACTAGCTAGGAAAGGCTACTTCCAAACATTGAAACACAACTGGAATAGTTAGTATAACAATGACCATACAATACATCAGAGGTGTTATCTGTAGTAAAGTGTTATCTAAGTAAAGGGATCTATCTATTAACGATTTAGCTAAGCGGGGTTTTGAGGTTTTTATTTTCTTTTTTTTTTAGTTTGTTTTGTTTTGTTTTTGTGGTACTGGAAACTAAACTCCCTGGGCACTTAACCACTGAGCCACATCCCCAGCCCTATTTTTGTGTTTTATGTAGAGACAGGGTCTCACTGAGTTGCTTAGCGCCTTGCCATTGCTGAGGCTGGCTTTGAACTCGCAATTCTCCTGTCTCAGCTTCCCAAAGTGCTGGGATTCCAGGTGTGCGCCACTGCGCCCAGCCTTCTTGATTTATTTCTGATTATAGAAATATCTCCTGGCTCCCTTGCAGCCTCATTGCCCCGCCGCCTTGTCATTCGTGTTTTATTTGACAATGGTGTGTTCACAGACAGAGGTATAAACAGTGAACTACAGTACATCTTCCAAATACTAGATGCCAAATGGCTGTAGTGATTCATACTGGTAAAGAATTGGAGGGATGGAGGACTCTCATGAAACCGTGTTTTAGTGTTTTGCCTGACAGAAAAGGTAGGAGCTAGAGAGGGATATGATGTTGATGGATGATGAGAGATTTTGTTGGCATTGGGAGGACTAGTTTAAGGAAAGTGTTACTTTTTTATTACACAAATTCAAAATTTTTGTAATATTTGACAGCAAAAAAAATATTATCCCCAATCTTTTAATCATGAAATAATATTTATTTTCATGTTTCCTTCCAGAATGTTACTTCTGCAGATAGACACATGTGAATGTATATTTCTTATTGAATGGAATCCTACTAATCATCGTTGTTTTACCTTGTGACTTCTTAGTTTAAAATTAACATCTTTCAAATCAGTAAAAAGTATGCCTATATCATCATTTTAAAGGGGTTACATAGGATAGTACTCCTTGCACTAACCATTATTTATTTCATCAGTCCCCTCATATTTGACCTTTAGGTCATTTCTTGGTTTTGCTGTTTTAAACAATGCTGTGATGAACATCTTTGTGAAACATATATCTTTGGTGCCTTATCTGACTGTTTAGATTGCTAAAAATAAAACTTATAGGTAAAATTTATACCTAGTATAAAGAGATTTCATTACATGCCCAATTTGGGAGTAAAGGAGGTATTTTGCCAGTTTCTAACATTCTACTACCATGTTGCTCCAGTGGTATGAGATTGAATGAAATCCTGTTAGTTTTATGGCCATATTTAAAAGGAATAAAGTAAGAAAAGCTGTTTCTATACCTAATTATAATTTTGAGTCACAGAACCTTTGTGAATCTGACTAAGCTTTGGGCACTGCCCTTGGAAAATGCACAAATGTCTATATACAGTTTCAAGAGGTCCACTAACTTTTGAACCTAATCCATGGACTCCAGTTAAGTCTTTGAGTTACAGCTACTTACTAATTGTTGGTTTCTGTTTTTAATTATTACCTTCCTACCAGTTAAGAATGAAATCAATTTATTATTTATGTTCCAGTCTAGTAGATATTTTATACTCCCTTATTTATAGTCTACATTAGACTTATAAAATAGTGTTGATATTGAGAATGAAATCATTCTGTGAAGAGACAGAGTACTTCTACTACTCTAAGCTTAAAAATGGCAGTGAGGGGCTGAGAAAGTAGCTCAGCATGCATCAGACCCTGTGTTCACTGCCCAGCCCCCCCAAAAAAGAAGAAAAAAACAATTGGCAGTGATTTAACAAACATTTATTTGAGCCACATCAGGGTGGCACATGCCTGTAATCCCAGAAACTTTGGAGTCTGAGACAGGAGGTTTGCAAGTTCAAGGCCAGCCTGGGCTACTTAACAAGACCCTATCTCAATCAGAAGGACTAGGGGTATAGCTCAGTGGTAAAATGCCCAAGTGCCATCTCCAGTGTTTAAAAAAAAAGTTTTAAAGATTTATTTGAAGTATTTGTGTGAGACTGTTGCAAATATATAGGATGGGATGTATTGGGAACTTTTACCCAATTGAATACCCTACTTGCCCCTTTGGCCTGACCAGAGCCAGACTCATATTGTTTTTCTCTCAAAGCACAGTCCACCTCCTTGCATACAAATTTCTGTTAATTGTACCATTCTTTTCCCACTTACTCATGGTGGAAACTTTAGATTCAACCTGACTCCTCCCTTATACAGCATATTAGTTGGGGATTTTCAGAGAAACAGAACCAATATGAGGGTGTGTGTGTGTGTGTGTGTGTGTGTGTGTAGAATGAGAAAGAATAAGGATTGACTTACACAGTTATAGAAGTTGGATAAAAGCTGACAAGTTCCAAGACCTCCAGGGTGAGTTGCCACAGTGGAAAGAAACCCAGAGAGCTAATGGTATAGTTCCAGGCCACAGCCAGCCAAGCAGGACCCAGGAAGAGCCCAGGTTTCATTTTGATGGCTCTTAGGGAGGAAGAATTCTGACTTAGGAAAAGTCAGCACTTGTTAGTGGGCCTTCAATGGATTGGATGAGGCCCACCCACATGGCGGGGAAAGCCTTACTTAGCCTACTGATTTAAATATCTTTAATGAAAAACACCCTCACAGAAATACCCAGAATAATTTTTTTGATGAAATACACAGGGACCTCATGACCCAGTCTATTTGGCAAATAAAATTAACCATCACACCCAAACTTTTCACTCAGTTGATCCCCAAATCCTGTTTACTTTTCCTGTCTGGTCTCTCTCTCTCTCTCTTAGTCTTTCCATCTTCAACTCTGCCTGCTTGGTTCAGAATCTTGTCTTAACCAGGACTATTATATTAAATATTTCTAGTAAGAATACATGGGTAGTATATTCTTCCCATTAGAGATAAACCCCTAGTCCCAGACAGTCCATCTCAAAGCTACCTCAGGTTTTCCTACTCTTAGAGCATTCTCTCCCACACTTACCATCTCTCCCTCCTCCAAACCTGGTAGAAGTCATTCAACAGGTGCAGAGTACATGGTGGTGGGACAACACAGAACTGGTCCTTTTCAGTGGGGCTTACAGAATATTGAAATAAACTGTCAATAAAATAGGCAAACGTCAGCATATAATTTCAAATTGTGAATTGCACTTAGAAAGCACTTCTTTGGTTTTGATTAACAGGTAAAATATGAATACTGTTAAGTACAACAATAGACACATATTTCACACCCAGGCAATCATTATTATTTGCATGTGTACATGAACACACCTACTCACTCAAATTTACTTATAACCTCAAAGTCAGTATTCATGGCACTTTCGCCTTACATAGTTCTTTGCTCAGTTCCACTTTCTTAGTTGTACTTATAGCTGTGTCATTCCAAGTCCCATCATAACTCCTTGTTTTTAAGAGATTTCCTGCTCTTGTTTGCCCAAAGGAGTTTTGCTTGTGCTTTTTGTTGTTTGTGTCAGTGTCCTCCATCTGCTTCATTCTCCCCCACTGATATTCAAAATGACCACATCCCACTGCTGTGCTGCAGGTACTATCCTACAAGGTTTGATGTTCAAGCAAAAGAGCACCAAAAGCACATTGGTCTGTTTTTTCCTTAATTTTTTGTTGAGAAATTTTCTAGAATATAAAGAGAGAGAAATATAGTAAGAAGCCCTGTCCCCTTCACCCTCATAGTAGCTAGCCCTTACCACATTTGCCGCTCCACTCACATGCACTCTGGCTGTCATCTCTCTGTATCACATCACTCCCTCATTTTGCTTTTCCCTAAACTATTTGAAAGTAAATTTCACATATGACACTCTACTTCAAATTCTTCAGCACATACCTCCCAAGAACAAGCGCATTCTTCTGCATAACCACAATACCAGCATCATACCCAAGGCACTTGTCAGTGATGCAGAATTATTATCCATTGCCATAAAATGCAGTTCAATACCAATCTTTCCGTATTCCTCACTAGGATCTAATAAAGGGTCAGCCCATTGGCTGTTCTTGACCTTTATGCTCCCTTTGTCTCAGTGTAGACTCATCACCTCCACAATTTTTGTTTGTTTGGTTTTTTGTTTGTTCGTCTTTTGTAATATTTTTAAGGAGTCCAGGCCAGTTATCTTGGATAATGCACTGCAGGGGGACCTATCTCATTGTCCTCAGGCTCAGATTCCGATCCATTTCCAGTGAGTAAACTATATGGTGGTATGTACTTCCCATTGCGTCACATCAGGAGGCACAGACTTAAGTTCAGGTAGTGAGCATTTGCTGGAGGTCCCCCTTTCTCTTTGTAATTAGCAAGTAACTTGTGAGACCTGATGAACACCGTGCCAGTCTTTAACCCAGGTTTTAGCAACTATTGATGGTAACGCTTATCTCATTTAAGTATTCCATGAGTGATTGCAAAAGGTGGGGTTTTTTTTTCCCAAGTATTACTATCATTATTCATTCCAGTGTTCACCTTGTTCCAGATTTGCTAGGAAGTCCTTTCGGCCCAGTTCCTGTATCCCATCAGTCTTTGGGAACCTTCTTTGTTTATGACACAGGGGATTTTTGTGGCAGTGAGGGGGTAGGGGGCACTGGGGTTTAACCCAGGGCAATTTCCCACTGAGCTATATCCTCAGCCCTTTTTATTTTTATTTTGAGATAGGGTCTCACTAAGTTTGCTGAGGGTCTCGCCAAGTTGTTGGGTCTGCCCTTGAACTTGTGATCCTCCTTCCTCAGACTCCCATGTACTGGGATTACAGGCATGTGCCACTGTGCCCAGCAAGGCAGTTTTTATATGTAGCTCCTTATTGTTGTCATTACTGTTATTTTGCTTTTTTTGTTTTGTTGTGTTGTGTTTTTGGAGGGAGTGCTAGGAATCAAACCCATGGCTTCACATGATAGGTAAGTGCTCTATCACTAAGCTATGCCCCAGCCCCACAAAGTTTTTTTTTTCCCCTTTCATCTCTTCCCAATAAAATGATAAAGGATACAATTGCCTGGTAATGTCCTGTTCATGACTGTATGTTTCAGAAGAGCTACGTATTTGAAATAGGCAGACAAAAATGGTAGACCCCATTCATAGCTAAAAATAAAATGCCATGTATTTCTACAGAAATGAATTTCTGGATCAGAGCCCAGCTGCTAATAACCCAAATAAGCAGGCGCTTTCTCTTGCTGAAAGAGAGCACCATTAAGGAACATCCAAGTCAGCATTGTTTGTGTGTGAAATGCCTCTTCTGTGATTGCAAAAAAGAGAATGTGAATTGTACTTTTAATTCAGAATGTAAAAACATTCTTCTGACAGATATATTTTTATAATTTACATTGCACATCAACTGCTTTTATAGATAGAAAAGGAGATGCTATTAAAAAGGCAAAAGGAGATGAAACTAGTTGAAAAATAGAAAAAAAATTTAAAAAGCAAATACATGATGGTATAACTTATTAGTAGTATAGGAATTCACAGAGTAGAGATAGAGCAGAGCAGAATTGAGGAATTAGTCAAAGCACAGGCGAACTCAGCCCCGATGGCTGTGTTTCTCTGGGTTTGTATAGGAACAAAACAGGATATTGTCTGATTAAGAGGGTGTCATTGCTGATTATTTCTGAGGAAGGATGAGAGAGATGAAATTCAAACTTCTTTATTTTATGCTCTTCTGAGCTTTTAGATATTTTATGTCATGTATATATTATTGTGACCAAAAATGATTAATTTAAGATTTTCCTTATTAGAAACATTAGGACCAATTGGAAAGGGATATCTATACCAACTGAATAGAAGACCTCAAGGCCCAGAATAAGTGGGGTACTGAGAGTGAATTAGAATTGATCTTCTGATATCAGGAACTGCTGTAAACTCATGATAAAAGTAGGCCTGCTTTAGGAAGATGAACTTGGCAGAAAAATGATCTCTACACACACTGAAAGGTTGCTTTGCCATTATTCAGGAGAGTCATAAAAGATTTTTAACATCAAGTTTAGTTACTTATAGTTTATTTAAAATACACTTTGATATATTTTTTAAAATAGTCACTAGGATATGTCTTTTGAGTAAATTATGACATAATGTAGGTGTATTTATGGACTCTTTTTAGATCAATTTCTTTGGGTCCACCATTTCTGAAGTTACATTCCTCAAAAATTGGTATATGACTTTACCACTGCCATTTTCAAGTTACCACAAAAATTTAAATGATTGTATCTATGGCACCATCTTGGAATTATCACTTCCCTGGGCTCTAGTGTTTCTTATGAAATTCTAATTTTATATCATTTGGAGACGAGATGTCCCCCAAAATTTCTGTGATTAGTTTTGTGCTTAAACACTTGGTGCTTTCAACTGTGGATTCCCTTTATTCCTTAGACCACACTGTTATCACAATGGAGAATGGAAAAGGACCTACCTGGATGCAAATGTGACCCTGTCCTTTCTCCCCTAGAGTGCCAACTGTTTCCATCTGCAGGGTGGTTTGGTTTACATGCATTTTTGGTTTTTGAGGGAGGGTGGTTTTTATTATATATTACCCTTCCTTGAATATAATAGCATATTGAAGGAAAATTATCAAACTCTCAAAATAATTCAACTTCTGTTCACTCAAGAATACATGGTCCCCATTTTCAATAATGCATTCATCCACGTGAGCTTTTCTGAAAGAATGTTTCATTCTCCCTTATTTTAAGCAAGTTATGTATCACTTCCTTGTTGTCTTCAAAAATAAGTACACTTGCTTTACCTGTGTTTGTGTCTTTATCTGGTGATGCTGAGAGCAGTACACCTAACCAATATAGGTTATTGCAGGGTCAAATAACTTGATTTTGTAGTCTCTAACAGATACTCTGAAACAAATAGGGCCAAGTGGGAAAAAGCTTAGCTACAACAGCATTCTCACTTCTACTTCTTACCCTACCCCCAAAATCAACAGTCATTAACATTTCTTTGAAAAAATGAATAATAACTATGATATATTCAGCTTAAAAAGTAAGCCAAAATGAACTGATCCAGCTTTTTAAAACAACTATCAAACCCTCTTTCAGCTATGCACTATTTAGATCATGATATATTAGGTGACTTCTATGCTTTCTTAAGTGCAACTTCTAAATATTTAATGTGGTTTTAAAAAGTTTTTCCATGAATGACTTTCAGCAGTACCACAAATCTCTTTGTAGAATAGCACTGTGATGTATTCCTTTGAAACTCTTTTTCCCCCCTTTTCAGTGCATTATCAAAACCAGGGTTAACACAAACACAGAACAACATATTCCTCATATAACACTTACCATTTTAGTATATGAGAATTTATTTCCAGTATAAGGATTTTTGTTATTTTTATTAAAACTTGAATCACAATTATGATTTCATATCTTTTTAAAAAACACTAATATCCATCTAGCCATCCAGTGTATTGTTTCTGGTAAACAGTCTCAGCTTTTTTCATAATTTAGTTTTACTTCATATTTTCATCTAGTGCATTATAGACATGTGAATCTGAATCACAGTAGCATATTTCCTAAAAAGAGACCAAAAGGAGATAAAATTATTATTAGTTAAAAGGGGTTGGGATTGTGGCTCAGTGGTAGAACTCTTGCCTGGCATGTGTGAGGCACTGGGTTCGATCCTCAGCACCACATGTAAATAAATAAAATAAAGGTCCATTAACAACTAAAAATAAATAAATAAATAAAAAGTTTATTGGGAAAATGAGTTGTGTCATATCTACAAATGAATCTCCAGGAATTCTATAATTGTATCACAAAACTAGAGAAAAATAATTCAAGACAAAGGATGTTAGTATAACTAATTGGCAGAAAACATGACTAAAAGAACCCTTAAAGATGCCATGCCATTTCCTTATTATCTCCTTTCTTTGAAAAATAAACACAGATATATACTGTGTCCTTGTTAAAGCTATTGATAAAACACTGCAGCAGGAATAATAAGTGATCATTTGAATGGGAAATTAAGACAGGTACATCAAAATTAGAAGTGTCTCATAACTTATATTTCCCCATTTTTCTCTTCTAAATAAAGGGTAAATAAAATGTTTCTAACTACATGCTTTTGAAGAGTTTGACATGCAAGAATGAGAAGTATAGTATTCAGAAGTACTGCATTAAAATTGTTAAACCGATTTCCTATTTGGAAAGGTTCTGTAGACCTTTTTTGATGGAAGTAATATATTCTTTTTTAAAGACTTCTTTTTAGATAATTGATCATATAAATGCCCTAGAGAAGGGAGGTGCCCAAAAGGGAGAGGGATTGTCCAAAAGAAAATCAGTTTTTAAATGAAAAACCAAATTATGTTTTCCTGTACACACACTTTTTGTTAAGAACATACACGTACAAAAATGCAGTATCATAAGAGGACAACTGAGTGTATTTTTAATATAATGAAGACATCAGCACCCAAAAACCACCTCACCTTTCTTTGCAGTCACTGTACTCCAAGAATAACCACCATCCTGACTTATGACACAGGTTGTCTTTCTCTTTTAGTTCTTTCTATAAATGGAATCTCATGCAATACAAACCCTTTTTACATATTATATAAATGAATTCAGGCTACTCTTACGCAGTAGTTCTTGAGAGCCTGCCATACTTTTGCATGTTGATGTGGATGGGTCATCCTCAGAGCTGTCTGCTTCCTCATTGTGTGAATAAACCACACTCTACTCAGCCTTTCTAGTCTCGATGGGCATTTGGGTCACTTCTAGTTTGGGCCCATTTTAGTGCCATGCGAACATTCATGTACTTGTCTTTTAGTGAATTGTCATTCTAGGAATAGAACTGCAAGGTCACCGGTTTTGCATGCTCGACTTTAGAAAATACTGCCAGTTTTCCAGAGTGTATGCAGCAGTTTGCATTTGCATCAGCAGTGCATATTCGTTTTTCTATGTCCTTTGCAATCCTTGTTATTTTCAATTTTTTTAACCATTCTAGTTGATGTGGTAATTTTCATTTTAATTTCCCTAAGGACTCATGAAGATGAGCACCTTTTCACATATTTATAGATGGAGGGATATTCTATATTTCTAGATTGGAATACTCAGTATTATAAAGTTGTTAATGTTCTCCAAATTGTATAGATTTAATACAGTCCCTGTCAAATTAGTAGCAAGTTTTCTTTTGCAGAAAACTGAGACTCTCATTCAACAAAAAATCACATGAAAATGTAAATGGCCAAGAATATCCAATGCATTATTAAAGAAAAAGAGGAAAACTATGATACTTTCACTACCAGATGTCAAAACTATTCTAAACCTCTGGCAATTAAGGTAGTATGGTAAGACGAAGAGCAGGACAGAAGAGAATACAAAAAGAGACACACATATATACAGTCACCTGATTTGTAGCAGAAGTGCTGTGCTGTGCAGCTGGAAAGGCGAGTCTTTTTAATAAACAGACTCAACCAGTTGGATAGGTATTTGGAAGAGAAAGTGTCTTGACCCCCTCCTCATAACACACATGAAGTAGATTGTAGACTTAAATGGAAACAAAGTTTTGGAGGAAAACAAAGAACATTATAATTACCTTGGAGCAGGCAAAATTTTCTCAGGACACAAAAAGGGTGAACCATAAAAGGAAAAAATGAATATATTGAACCATTATTAAAATTATGTTGTCAAGAGCACCGTTACTAAGAAAATGATAAAGCAGAATGGAAGAAAATATGTTAAAAGAGATCACATCTATAATATATAAAGACCTCCTACAAATCAATTTTTAACAGACTAAAAGTCAAACTTTAAAAATGAGTAAAAAGACTTGAATTCGCTTTATAAAAGGCAATATCCTGATGGCCAATTAGTGCAGGAGTCGTCTCTCTTCTTGCTTGTCTTTTCTCCTTACTTGCAATAAAAGAATACATGTGTAATTCAAATGCTTCACTACTACTGACATTCTAAAATAGTATGTTTATGAAGCATCAGCGTTATGAACAATTCCATAAAAATGCAATGTCCTTTAAATATTGCTGCTTTTGGCTCATGATGTTTTGGTGCCATATGACACATAAACATGCAGAATCTAAAGCATGCAACAGTGGGACACACCAGATGGTTTTGCACATACTGATAACCCTGAAAAAAAAATTTAGCTTTTCCATCACCATAAAATATGAGCAAACAGGGCTGGGATTGTGACTCAGTGGTAGAGTGCTTGCCTCACATGTGTGAGGCACTGGGTTCGATCCTCAGCACCACATAAAATAAATAAATAAAGGTATTGTGTCCATCTACAACTAAAAAATGTTTTTTAAAAAAAGTGAGGGCTGAGGTTGTGGCTCAGTGGCAGAGCGCTCGCCTTGCTCATGTGAGGCACTGGGTTCAATCCTCAGTGCCACATATAAATAAACAAAATAAAGATACTGTATCCATGTGTAACTAAAAAATATTTTTAAAAAAAAATGTGAGCAAACATCTCCCCTACCACCTGCACCTCTCCTCCCCTCCCCTTTCTCCTCCTCTCGCTCCTCTTTTCTCTCTCCAGTATCTGAGCTGTAGATTTCTCATTCCTGACCTAAAGCCACACCAGGATCACTACTGCAGGTCACATAAGTGGCAGGGATAGATGAAATAAGGAGGCCTCTTGTGTGATCTGATTAGAAATTTCACAAAGCAGGAAGATTTAGTGGTTTGGTATTTTTTAAAGATATATAGGTATAAAACTGACATGAAGACCAAGTTAAAGCATTCTGCCCTAACTGGAATCATCTAGAGAGCTTTAGAAACTGCTGCAATACTGCCTGGGTTTGGGGGGCGGCCTGGGTGATTCTGATGTGCAAGCAAGGCAGTTGAGTCCCCTTACAGTTAGAGTTTAAATACAAGGACCACCCACCCCACAGAGCATGCCTGTTCAGCTGCTTATTTTGTTTTGGACTGATTGGAGAAGAAAGGCCCTGTTCTTTTTATAGGTCCTCTCCAGGGATTGTAAATCCTGGGAATGACTAACAGGAAATAGTAAAACTGTCTCTTCAGGAATAGGCTCATAGTTTCTCTGAAAGAGAACGATTTCCCTCCATTTCTAATTTAACCCCATGAGCACCTCACTCAAGATGAGTGCTATCTCCTCAGAGAGCTCTTCAAACTGGAAGGGCCTAGAGTCTTCCAGCAGTAACCTACCCCACACACAATTTTTCCTTGCCTTCTTCTCAGTCCTACCACACTAAGAATTCATGACTGTATAACTCAAGTATGTCAAACCATGAAAGCACAAAGCTCTGGTATCTTTCATGACCTCTCTCAGTTTTTGACAATGCATTGACCAGTCTTGAAAACCCTCTTGCCTGGTTTTGAACTCCGCACTCTCAGCTTGCCTGTCACTATTGCCCACTCTCCTGTGCGGACCTCTTTTTTTACACATCCCCTTGTCCCAGCTCCCTCTTACTCACCTTCTTCAGGTCTACCCAAGTGTGGCCATGACACACAAATATGTGTCTTAAGCCCAGACCTTGTGTTGACCTTCCTTCCTACCTGCTAGATGTTTCCCCTGGAAGAACACAGCAGCTGCTGTCAGCGGGCCCTTGCTAGCCTGGCTCTAGCGCAGACACAGAACTGGTGGTATCACTCCCTGTTGAAACCCTTCCATGACTTCCCATGGAGTAATATCTCTGCTCCCACCTTCCCAATATGGCCTAGCTGAGGTCTGGGTTCTGAGCCTGCCTGCACCATGAAGGTGCCAAAATCATCTTCCCACCTACATGGTAGTAAAGTTAAGAACTTGCAAATACACCCACTCAAACTGATGAGCAGGTTGTCTTCAGAAATCTTTGTTTCTTCTAAATTTTTCCTTCTTCCAACCTGGCATGGTATGATCACTTTTTTGACTTCTGCCTGACAGGCATAACCTCAGGAACTATGGGCCAGAGGGATTAGCCCATCTTATAACCAGTTTATCTTACTCTGTGGCAAGTGCTTTGGAAAATATGGTTATTGATGCTGGCTTGTGACATTACATTCAGTGTAATTTTCATTGCTAGGAGGTTTGCCCATGGTTTTTGGTTCATATTTGCTTATACATCTTGAAATATTTGGAACACTGATTACTCTGTGTGCACATGTATGCACATGCACATGTAACATACACCTACACTTGCGTGTGTATACATAAATGTGTGCGTGTGTATACATAAATGTGTTCGTGTGCATACACATTTGTGCAAAAATACATACATATTATAACTTCCTTTTTTTTTCCTCCTGCCTGATTCTGTCCCAGTAGTAAACAGATCCGGTTGTGCTCTGTTTGGTTGCCTTAGAGTTTAGTACTGACCCTCTTTTCAAGAGCCCTCCTGGATGGCAGCAGAACCTATCTGCTGACAGTGCCTGGGTAGGCGGCAGGCTGGGGTGTTTTCACTGCCGTCTTTGCCTACAGGCTTCATTTAAATCCAACTTGTGTTACCCCGCTGTGGCTCAGGCACTGTTAGAATTGAGAGATACATTCAATTTTAAGCAAGAACAAACGAAATCTGTCTTCTAAAGAAAAGTAGGAACAGCCTCCTGTGGCATTTCTTTAAATGGACTAATATGTTGATCTTGGAGAAATTGGAAGCCATCTTTCATGTTTTCATTATTAAGCCAGGTAAAATGAAAACCAAATCTCACTTCTAAATGCTACCTCTGGGAATTTCGCTGTGTTGTTTCTATTTTAAAGTAACCTACATGATTTCTTCTGTAGTTAAGGCACACTGCTGAAAATATAAAATTCCAGTGGCATGTGTTTTCTAAGCTTTAGATACCATTCCTTTTTACAGAGCTTATACAAAGAACATTTTATAATGTTAACTGGATGCGAATATCTAATTGAGAAATACATGCTATAGATCTACTTTCACAAATAAAAGAAACCCTAATCTGAACCTGGCAATAAAGCACTTATCATCAGAGTACTGCACCAGAGTCCATTGCAAATACCTAAGTCCTTATTCATTTAAATGTGTGTTTCTACAGGAAATTATTAGTCATAAAACAAAATGTAGGCATTAAATTGTAATCTTTTCCACACTAGCTCATTCTTGATGATCTAAGGAAAACATTTTTCTGTGTTGATGGCTTTTGCTCAAAATTTATTTATAAATGAACAAATATCCACATGATTTTTAAAAAACAGACAACTACTATCGTCTTTCTTTTCCAAGTGTCACAAACTTGGTGACCTTGTCTCACCATATTGCTTGTCTGAGTTTTAAGGGGGAAGTTCTTGGAGGTGAGCTGAGACTTGCTTTACTCTTATTCACTAGGCAAAATTCAATGCTGAGGCAGGGCAGCATTAAAAATGTTATTATTAAAGCATAAGCATAAAAAAATGTTATTATTTTTCTTTCAAATAGATGGAATTGGGCTGAAGTGGGAGGTTCAGTGGGGTAGGTTGCCATTTGAAACCCCTGCATATTTAGGAACAGCTGCCAAGCTACTTTGGGAAGTTTGGGTGGCCATGCAGTAGTCAGGATCTTCCACCCACCCACACTGCCTCTCTTTAAGAGGGATCAGGTATTCTCTTGTGTTAGCTCCAGACAGATAACAGGAGGTTCCACTTCAGGTTGCATGAGATTTTGTTCTTTATTTCCTCCTTTTTTTATTGATACATAATATTTGTACATAGTTATGGGATAGGGTTTTATTCTAGATACCTAGAGCACAAGGCAGCTTAGCAAGAAGGCTCACTTGCCTCGCCTTAGCAGGTCACTCAGCCTGCCTGGAAGTCCTTCATGACATTGCAGCAGCTCTGACACGTGACTTTCCATCAAGTTGCACCTGCATCTTGCCTTCTGTCCCCTGCTTATTCTTTGTGCTACCAGTGAACTGGCTGCCTCTCTGTTTCAGAGGACTGCTTAAGTCAGTTCAGTATGGGGAGCATACACATGTGCACTTGGCGCAAACACACACACAATTTCTGGCGCTCACCACTGCGCAAATCTGGACTGTTTGCAGACTCCTGTGGTTTCAGAACCCTTATTCAGGGTTGGGTACTCTATATGTGAAATGGACTTTGGTGGAAAGAGCCACCTCTTCCCCATCTGCAAAAAAGAGACTGAGCCTCAGGTCTGTGGAGGCTGCCTTTCCCTTGGAGTTCAGGCCATATCCTTAGAACCTAGTGATCATCTTCAGAATTAACAACATAGTTCACTATCGTGGATGTGACAAGAGGTCATTCATTCTTTACCTTTGTATCCTACCGCAACAAATGCTCTAGAAGATGGATGACACCATCTCATTGAAAAGTTCACTATTGAATAACCACGATTACAAATCTGCATAGTAACCTCTGGGGACCCAAGCATGAAAAATGAACTGACAGTTTGTCCAACTGCCTCTAAACATCTCTCAAGACTTTTCTCCCTGCCCTTTTTTCTTAGTGGTAGAAATCAATTGATGTGTTCACAGGGATTGGATTGTGTATGATAATTGGGAATGCATATGATTCTGAGAGCTTATAAAGTACCAATTAAGCATTTTCTTTGCTTAATGCTTTAAACCTCTCCAAGAGCGCTCCCATACATTATCATTTTAACCTTCAAAGTAGCAAGGAGAGGCAATTATTACCTTTTGCTGCTGAGAAAACAGGCCAGCACTAGGCAAAAAGGTAATGCAGAATCAGTATTAGAATTACAGTTTCCTAGGCTGCAAGTATAGCTTAACAGTAGAGTGGTTGCCTAGCATGCACAAGGCACTAGGTTTGATCCCCATCATTGCAAATGGAAAAAGAATCCTGTTTTCTGGTACATCCTTCAGCACCCTGATACAAAGATATGTTGCCATTAAAAAATATCCAAATGGGGGCTGGGATTGTGGCTCAGCAGTAAAGCGCTTGCCTCACATGCATGAGGCACTGGGTTCGATCCTCAGCACCACATTAAAAAATATATAAGATAAATAAAATAAACACATTATTTTTTTAAAAAAAATATCCAAATGCTTGCATGATTACCCACTCCCCAACTCCCCACACACAGGCCATTGAAACCTAGTTACTGAAAAATGACAGAATTTACCAGCATCAGTAATTTCCGTGCTGTATATATGATATTGGTAGCTGAGAAATTAACTAATAATCCAGTAGAGTATGCACACCTATCCAATGTCCTTTGTGTTATTTATTAGTAATTAATCTTGCAGTAGACAGGGCAGGGAATTCAGTGATTCTATACAGAAATGAAGCAAGGTTTCTCTATTCTTCTTCCTGCCCAATCAACTGGCCATCCTGTTAGAATGGCATTGTTTATAAAAAGTCCCACAAGACTTCCAGGATAAGGAGACATGAATTCTGATACTCCCCCAACACAATGTAATTTGTTGTTATTACACCTTTATGAATTTGACTTTTTATAAAAATGAGGTATCGAGTTTTATTTCTATCATGTTATCCTCCTTTATAACCTCCTTTTCACCTACCCTGGGCTAAGGGTCTACGGGGGAGGGGGGGATGTTGCACGCAGCAATATATTAAAAATCAACATTATATAGACCCAATTTGTAGATCTTATATGACATTCCCTCTGCTTTTTAATTCTATTAAATTACATTTTTATGTTAACTTAATAGGCTAATATTTTATGAACTTGTAAGAGTGAATGTACAGAATGAAATCAATATTTCTGATAATTACTTGATGGGGGTGGGAGGTTCACTAGAAAGTCATTTAAAACATGTAGACGGATATTGATTAAAATTAGTGGCTTGAAGATTTACAATATCTCATTTTCAGGGCCCCCCCACACACACACCTTGGTTTATTCTATAGCTTAGGTGAAAATTATTGCCCTAGCAGTTATGCTAACATTTAGCGGGTAATTTTCTTTACTAGATGTAGGGAAGAACCAGTAATTTAGAATCAGAGAAGTCTCTATATCCCTGAATAGGGTGTTTTGAAGCTTTATTGCTGCAATTTAGTATTTTTAACTGGGATGTTCTAAGGGATAAGCTCTCAGTTTTCTCTTTTAGAATTCTTAGAATCTGCCTTTATATCTTTCCATATTCACAGATATATGTTCATCTCATTCAAGCATTTATGGATGGCCCTAGAAATATCAATAAGTCCTTACAGCTGTTGAGTATAATACAACAGTGGCCCTCAATTCCAGCCACCATCAGAATGCATTCTTAAGACTTCAGAGATAATTTTGATAACCACTCCCCTATGGAAAACCATAGCTCTCGATGAGAGTGTTGGGTTTCATGTCATGAGAAAGATACTACACATGTTACTTATAACATGTGGATAGTGTTGCCTTCTGCCACATGATTACATGATCCTTCTGACCTACCTAAGAAGCCAACTTAGCCATTAGCAGAATTGGCCCAAAGAAGAGGGCTCAGAAAGATAGAGTTTCGCCACCGAGAATGGTTCCCATTAGCATGCTAGCTTGAGCTAGGTGATGAGATTAGCAAGTTGTCAACTCAGGCAGGAGGAAGCAGGAATTTGTAATGGGACTGTGGGATGGAGGGTACAGACAGGGCAGGGACTAGCAACCTGACATTGCCAGCCAGAGGAAGGTGGCAAGATGCTACTTCCACATCCTCATTGACCTCTGCCAGCCACACCTTCTAACCAGACATTTTTACCAAGGCAGATACAATGGGATATACTCTTTTTTTTTTATTAGAAGGATGACAGATTATTAAAAGCCAGCTCTCATTCTTCATTTCAGCTAGCATGTTGTGCCACAATCTGGAGGTACTACGGCTATATTATATGATTACAAGTTCTTTATGGTCTGTGGATGCCCCCCTGCATGGCATAAGCATTTGTGGGTGATAACGTTTTCCTAAAAAATGCTTTTGGTATCAGATTCCTGCCAGCCTTGTCCCATTAAGGAGGAAGCCAACAGGTTAGAGCAGGAAAAGCACAGAGCTGAAAGTCTGCCACTCTTGACTTGCATACTAGCCATAAGCCACCTAACCCTGGCTTGCTTCACTTCCTCATTGCTTTAGTTGGGATCTTAAATATCCCCCAAAAGCTCATGTGTTAAAGACCTAGTCAGCAGTCTGTAGTACTGTTATAAGGTGATAGAACCCTTAGGAGGTGTGGGGCCTAGTGGAAGGAAGTTAGATTGTTGGGGACATGCCCTTGAAGGGGATATTAAGACCTCAACCCCTCTCTCCTCTTCCCTTCCCCCACCCCCTTTGCTTCCCAGCTACCACAGGAGAGCAGCCTCCTCTCCCATGTACACCTGCCATGATGTACTGTGCTGCCACAGGCCCAAAGCAACAGGGCCAAGTAATCATGGACTAAAACCTCTGAAACCATGAGCCACTGTAAACTCCTTTTAAGTTGATTTTCTGGATTATTTTGTCCTAGTGATGGAAAGCAGATAACTCATCTCTAAACTGAAATTGAGTTAGTGATTGATTTTTGTCTCTAAGATTCTTTCCAATTCTTATTCTTTGTGGATACAGTGGTTCATGCTAACAATAATACAATAACAATAATTTCATTTATTCTTTAAATATGAGTGTATATATAGCCTTCTACATCCACAAGGCTATGCTAGGTGCTATGGGCAGTGCAGCAATGAATCCCACAAAGATCCTGCCCTCCTAGAGCCTTCTATCCAGCCTGGGGGATAAAGATGAACTCAGATAATTCTTCCAGAATACCAGTTTGGGAAGAATATGGAAAAGTAAACGTATCTATGAAGTGTCTCTCTCGGGATTCTACTTGATACTTTGTGTACATTTAATTTAATTATCACAATAATTGATCCAGGTAGGTATTACTGTCCCATTTTATATATAAGAGATCACTTATTCAGACAATAAATAATCTGCCCCTAGTCATTCAAGTAGTAAATTGAGCCAGGATTTAGAAAAACAAGCCTCTCTGATTTCAAAGCCTACATTTTTCTATTATATCATTTTCCTTCTGATAAGATGAGTAGTGAACTGATAATAGGAGATAATATATGCCATTTAGGGCAAGGAAAGCACATTTTGGCAGAGGGGCCATTTGCACGAGGACTTAAAAATGGTGGAATTGGTATGTGTAAGCTGCAGATAATATTTCCAGCAGGGCATTGGAGGGAGAAGGTAGTGGGCAGCTAGAAGGCCATATGTTTGTGCTCAACTCAAGGTGTGAGCCACACTTTGAAAGGTGTCAGGGCAGACCAGATGAAAAAGTCAGTGGGCAAATAGAGGTTTCAGAAGGTATTTAAAAGGCATTTTAGAGCCACTCAAGATTTAGAGTAAAAGGTTGAATAAGTTGAGGTCACATCTAGCTATGCCTTAGAGTACTAGTATGGACAAGAATTAAGTGGGCTGATAGGGGCTGCCATTTGAAATGGAAAATCAGAAAAGAGACATGGAACAGAAAACTGTATCTTTCTCAGACAGTGGTGTCATCAGAAAAATCAAACCCAAGCATAGGAACAGACCTGAGAGACACAATGAGAACTCTGGTTTTAGTGACTCTGAATGCAAGAGATTGCTTCAGCTGTAATTCTAGAAATCTGGAAGGTGCCAGACTCTGAGCATACAGGGGCCATGCACTTGTAGGAAGTTGAAACCATGAAATGAATTTCTCACATTTTGCTCTTCCCAGAGTGCGCCTCACATTTGTTATCTCATGTGCTTCGTGAGATGGCCAAAGGGGAGAAACAAAGAATAATCATGCTAATAGCTAGTGAGTGCCTGCTGTGTACCAGTCACTGTGCTTCTGACCTCACGTCCCTAGGAGGTATGTGTTGCTATTCCTCTATTTTACATAGGAAGGAGCTGGCTTAAAGTTAAATAACTAAACCAAGGTCACACAGCCAGAAAATGGTGAGCCCAGGTCTGATCACCTTCAGGTCCCCAAGCTTGGTTAAACCAAGAAGGAGATGAGATCCTGTCATAGGGAAAATCAGACTCAAAAAGAAAAAACAAATTGCAAAAAATGCAGATATGGTTGGTCAGTCTGTGTACTACTTTGCCATTCAAAACTGAGCATAAGGATTGAGAGTGTAGTTGCTTTGAATGATGTATGCTTATTAGCTCACTGCCATTAGCAATCACTGCCTTCCCCAAAGCTTACATAGTGAGCTTTTATGGAACAGATGGCTGCCGTGCATTACTGCCTCTTAATACCCCATATTCCTTTAGCCTAAAACAAGGGTGAACACCTGAATGTCAGCAAGGACTCAGACCAGAGGCATGATGCTTCTGTTCAACTGCTTCCATGAATGAAGAATTAACATTTAACATTTTGCCCTTCTTACATTTATCCTAGAATTTCTTGACATTTTTAAAAAATGAATGTTTCACTTGTCGGAAATGATTCATTGGAGCGACAAAGTACTGTGATGAGCTAGTAAGGTATCATGTCCTGTGAATGGCTCCTGCTTGCTATTGTGCATGTGCAAGCACATGCACACATTCACACACATGCATTTGTATGATTTAAGAGGAACTGCATACCTGATTTTTCCATATCTAAATAATTTATATCTACTACCTATAAATTGCTTCAGATTCAAGTGATCCTCCTGCCTCTGCCTCCCAGTCATAGCTTAGGGGAAGGGTTTACTGGAAACCCTGGCCACACGTCTCACATTCTTTTAAAAAGCCCTTGTGATATCCTGATCTCTACAGCTGTCAAGGACTTTAGGGATACCTTTTTTTCCAGAAGACATACCAAGGTCTTTAGATTTTTTTCCCCAAACTTTAGTGTTTGGAGAATGTCTCTCTGGAGAAGCTATAAGGACTAGTAGTTTGAGCTGTGACTTTGAAAGCAGACATCTAAGGTTTACAACATGCTGTCTGACCTTGGCTAACCACTGAAAGTCTCCCGTGCATCAGTTTCAGTGTCTGAGATAATGAGCCAGACACCATCCTTGATACCTGTGTCCTCAGGACCTGTAAGAATTAATGAGCTGAGGCCATGGAGTACCATCAGAGTCTTCGGTTGAAGGGCCTCTCATAGTAAGTCTCACCATTGCAGGACTTCTTCATTAGCATGCCTTTCCCATATATCTTGGTTTCTAGCAGGTCCTCATTTTATGATCATCACCACATTAGTACCTATTTCATTTGTATTGTTGAAAATCTGAAAGTATCACACTCACTAATGGAAGCTTCTTGAATTATTAATGAGCACTCAGAACTGTATCTCCCACGGAAAGCTAAATTACCTAAATATTACTCAGTCATTTATCTGAAATATGGTGTCATCATACAACCCTAAAAATATAATAATTAATGGGAAATTTTAGGCTTAAAGTATGGTTTTGAAATATCAAACAAGCATCATATGAAAAATGGAATTTTGTTAAAGGAGCTATTCTAAAATGTTCAAGAAATGAAAACTTGAGTTCTGATAAAAAGAATCCAAAAATCCACATTTACTTTTATACTTGGAAATTCATTATAAATGGCAAGGCAGTTAATACATACTTTCATCTATATATCTGTCTATAAAGATCGATATATTCATAGGTTTAATTAGCAGTTATTTCATTATATATTTTATGTAAATGGAAAATTATTTCAAATAAAACGCTATCATCTTTAAGAATTATAGTTGAAACAGTTTGGGGAGAACTGATTTCCTTTTTCATTTGGTTTGGTTTGGTTCTTGAGATGCAGTGTTGTTTTAATGCCCTAGGCTGGTTTCAAACTCCTGGACTCAAGTGATCCTCATGCCTCTGCCTCCCAAGTAGCTAGAACCACAGGCATGTACCACTACACCCAGCTCTGAGAGAGGTGATTTCTTAGTTGCTACAAAGCACTGTGTGTATGTGTATGATGTCTAGGTGTATATAAGTGTGTCTCCTCCCTGGAGACATATTATTATCCATCACCTAATCTGAAATTTTTTCTTACATTAAAATTTTTTATGATTTTTCTTTATTTTTTATCCTTATTTTGCTCTTAACATTTAGCTTCTTGTCATTCAGCTTGGGCTCTGTCTCTTCTGCTGTGGGAAGCCCAGTTGGCTTTGCTGCAGTCTGTCACTCTTTGAAGTGCAGGAATTAAGAGATTCATAGGTAGGATGCTAAGGGCACCCCAGAAGCTGAGAATGATCAGCTGAGAGGAAATGTACCTTGCTCCAGCCATGACCTAGTCCCACGCAAACCTTACCAAATACTTCAGCTTACTTCAGTGGCTGGGAGGCTGAGGCAAGAGGATCGTGAATTCAAAGCTAGCCTCAACAACTTAGCAAGGCCCTAAGCAACTCAGCACAACCCTGTCTCTAAATAAAATATATAAAAAAGGGCTGGGGATGTGGCTAAGTGGTTAAGCGCCCTGGGTTAAATCCCAGATACCAAAAAGAAGAAGAAAAATGGGGACAAAAGCCCCCAGCCTATAATAATTAATAATAAACCTGTCCCCAAGTGGGCATGGATCTGGTGTATTTGACCACCTGCCCCTGGTCACTGTCCTCCACAGCAAAAGCAGAGACAAATAACTGTTGTGGACACCACACTTAGAAAGGTACTCAACATCAGTCACACCTACTCTTTGATGAAAAGCTTTAGACTCTTGTCCATGATTGTAATAACCAGTACAAGTAGCTCAGGAAACAGAAGCAAGAATTGTCAGATGGGATTACATCAAATTGCAAAGCTTCTGCACAGCAAAGAAAACAGTCAACAGACTGAAGAGATAATGTACAGAAAGGGAGAAAATCTTTGCCAGCTATTCATCTAACAGAATGTTAATCAACATAATATATAAAGAACTCAAAAATATCACCAATGCTGGGCACTATGGCACACACCTGTAATCCCAGCAGTTCAGGAGGCTGAGGCAGGCGGATTGCGAGTTCAAAGCCAGCCTCAGGAACATAGCGAGGCTCTAAGCAACTCAGCTAGACCCTGTCTGTAAATAAAATATAAAAAAGAGCTGAGGATGTGGCGCAGTGGTGGAGCACCCCTAGTTCAGTCCCTGATACAAAAAATGAACCAAAAAAAAATCACCAAAACAAGTAATCTAATCAAAAATGGGTATACGATCTGATCAAACACTTCTCAAAAGAAAAAATAACAATGGTTGGTTTCATTCCAAGGATACAAGAATGGTTCAAAATATAAAAATAGCCTGTAAATATATGAAAACATGCTCAATATCCTTAGCCATCAGTGAAATACAAATCAAAACTACATTGAGATTCCTTAGTCAGATGAGTTTTATCAAAAAAAAATAGAAGCCCATATGCAATCTTGGTGGGAATGTAAATTAGTGCAGCCACTATGATAAATGGTATGGAGGGTCCTGAAAAAAACAAAAATAGAGAACTAGCATATGATCCAGCTAATTCACTCCTGGGTATTTATCCAAAGAAAATAAAGTCAGCATACAGAAGAGATAGCCTGCGTACCCATGTGTATTGGTGCACATAATAGACAATAGTGAATCAGATGGGTCCCTGCTCCCAAGAGCTTATGGTCTACACTATCAGACATTAATATAAGCACACAGGTGAGTATGTCACAACCAGGCATTTGTAATAAGTGCTACTAGGGAGGGCTACCCAGGAGGATGGCAGGGGACACCAGGCAAGGATGTCTTTGAGCAAGTGACAGTCTGGGACCTAGCAGCAAGTAGAGGTGAGTGGGGGGGGAGCATGGGGAAAGGCAGGCAGCCTGAGGAGAGACAGTCGGTGTAGCAACCCAGAGTGCTAAGAAGCTTGATCCATTCCAGGAACCAAAAGAAGACAGGAATTGTTTTCCTGGTCCACATGAGAAGTAGTCTCTATATCCTCAGCTGCCAACTGATTTACCAAAGAAAAGTTGAACAATAATCACTCATCAGTGCAGCTGTTAATGAGACCTGATGCTTCCAGATAAATTAGGCTTCACAAAGTACCATGCTGTTATTTCCCTGGGAAAATAAAAGAAGGAGAAGTGAGACAGAGGCCCTAAATTTGATTCCCAGGTAACAGCACCTGACTTGGCTCACTAAGGCAGGGAAGCAAGCAATGAAGAGAAGGAAATTGAAATGTCTTGTGACTGGTAATCTTTATCTCTGCCTCCTGTCTTCCTTTAACCAAAGATTAAAAGGAATATATTAATAAAACAATCATATGAACGTATATAAAATTTTTTTAGTCCCAGGACTTTTTTTAATTAATATGGGACAGTATATTTTATGGACATTGTGGGATAACCCACCATTTCACACCTAATGTCACATTGATTCTGAGCAAAAGAGAACATTCAACCATCCACTTTATGGACACCGCATTTTAGATGAAGACCTGAAGTGATTGCTTGTTGCAAATGTAATTAGGTACTAGTGTCCCAAAACCCAAGTCAAAATGTTAGAACAATGGTGAATTCAACTACCTATTTGTTTCCTAGAGTAGTTAACCTGATTAAAGAAAATCCTAGCAAATGCCTGTTTTGTTAAGGTGATAAAATGAATGCATGTAGAACATAAATATATGCTGAAATTAGAAAAAAGAAAAAAGAAAAACTTTCAGCTCAAATACAAATATCACGGCAAAACTTAATTTATCACCCAATTAGCATCATTAAAGTATAAAATTCCAAATCAGTAGTCTCCAAACTGATAAACAAATTCAGTAAAGTAGCAAGTACCAGTGGTCCTGGCTTCCTGTGAGCTATTCAGGATTGTCTTGAATAGGAAAAGTCCCTGCCTCAGGGAGGACAAATGATGGCAAAAACAATCTCACTTGCTATGTTCTCACTTGCTCTTCTTATTTTCTATGTATTGGTTCAAAAAGTCCATATTAGGTATTCCCCTCCTTCCCTTACCCACTCCCTCAAAATCTAACTAACCTTGGGTTGATTAATTCAGTAGCCCTGAGATGATCTGGCTTCACTTGGGCAGTGTCCTTCAAAGTATAAAAGCTCCTTACGTGGCTCTTCCTCACCGACCACTCCCTGTACTGGAGACTGAACTCAGGACCTTGTGTTTGCTAGGCAAGTACACTACCACTGAGCTAGGTCCTCAGCCGTCTTTATTATATTATTTTTTGAGACAGGGTTTCCCAGTGTTGCCAAGGCTGGCCTCAAACTGAAGATTCTCCTGCCTCAGCCTTTCAAGTTACAGGTGTGCATCATTACACAAAGTTAAATCATCCTTTTTGTTAGTTGTCAATGAACCTTTATTGTATTTATTTATATATGGTGCTGAGATATGAACCCAGGGCCTCACTTATGCCAGGAAAGCACTCTACAACTGAGCCACAAACCTAGTCCTTAAATCTTCTTTTAACAGAGAAGAAATCTTTTCCAGAAGACTCCAACCATCCTCCCCATTAGTCACATTGGCCAGAGTTGTGTTATATGATGCTGCTCAAGCTTTGTTGGGTGTGAGGAAAGGTGGCAGCTGTGGGATGGGCTATTGACAATCTCAGCCACAGTGGGTCCACTATAGAGAGCCTGGGAATCTGCACTCAACAAGTACTACAAGTGTTACCTAGTGGTATTGGTGAAACAAACACTTGAGTTTGAATCCTGGCTCTCTGTTTACCAGCTCAGTGACCCTGGACAAGGTCCTATATTTAATTTCTCTGCATTGCAGTTTTCTTACTGCTAAAAAATGAAGATAACAGTATCTCCTGCAGAAAATGATGTGAGATGTAAGATGAATACAGTTACCAGATACAGGCTGTTACTTGTTTCCAGTAAAGTCTAATCTTAAGTCTAATCATCAATAACAGACCCCTCAACACTTTGCACAGTGTATTCCATTCACAGGCACATAGGTACTAGGACTGAGTAGGGGAAGAATACTGCTAAAATGCTTCCAAACATCCGGGCTCCCAATATGTGGGTGAGTGTGTCAACCTGTGCTTCAGTAGCCCACAGTCTAATGGCATGGGAAGTTCTGAAAACAGCTGAATAACCGCCATGTGCATTGAGAAGAGATGAGAATATTTTAAGCAATTAAGCGATAATATAAGCATGTACTAAAGGAATTGCAATAATGAGAAGTAATTGTCAAGAGTTGATAATGGAGGCATAGTGTCCAGGTAGAAGACCTAATCCAAACCAGACTCTTTGACAGAAGGTGTGCCAGTGGGATGGAAAGCATGCATGAACCTGAGAGATCATTTAATGGCTGGCTAAATATGCTGGGTTGGGGTCTAGAGATAGTTGTGGTCTAGCAATACAGATTTAACAGTCAATATTACGGCATAGGTAACGAAACCATGGGTGTAAGTGAAACCATGGGGAGTGGGTATCAAAGACGTACTGGTGACCTTCCTGATGTTTTATATCATTGCATATCAATATGTGTGCAGAATAAAGAAATGATTTTTCCTATCTGTTCCATAGTAACCATCTCTCTTGTAACACACCCCCCACCCGCCCCTCACACGCATGCGCACACACCATAATGGGGAGAATCTTAACTGCATTCTCTTTAGATGAAGCTTTTTTTCTCTACTTTGTGGACAGGAAGGCCTTAGTTGTTACAGAGAACTACCCTCCCTGTCATAGTAATGAGGAAGGAGTCAGATGCTGGATCTTAGTTCTCACTCCATTTCAGTCCTGGCTCCATGTGAAATTAAGCATATCTCTTAATCTTAAAAACCTGAGTTTTTTTCTCCTGCAAAAATGAGAAGAATGATACTACTTACTTTATAGATCCATTGTACGCTGTGCATGAGATAATGTGATTAAACTGGTTGGCATTCCATTTGGCCCAGAAGAAATAGTCAGTAGATGTAAGCTATTATCTCTGCTTAGCATAACCATATTTTCTTTCCTTTGTTAAAACAGAAACAAAAACAAAAGATACCTGAGAAGGAGCAGGAAAGGCTTGCCTCAGACTTCAGCTAATCTGACAGCATATTAGCAAGCTGATTGTGTTTGAAATAATGGGTTGGTATTTACCATAGGGATGTGCCTGTCTTCCCTGCTCTCTCAAAACTACCTTCCTGCTACAGACCAAATGATAGGGCCTGCCTTTCTATGTTCTTCATGAGGGACATTTCCTTCTCTGGGGACCACTCCATCAAACACATCACACATTGGGCTTATGCTAGAAATTCTGTGGTCTGTACCTCCTTACTGTGAGACTGAGAAGACACCCAGCATGGCCTTGCTGAGACACAGCCAGAAAGGGACCACAAAGAGTTTGGCTGGGAAAGCCTGGTACCTTGAAGTCCCACAAACACATATCTACTCCTGCTTCCAGACAGTTCTAGCTAGGTGTTCTTTGAAATGCTGAAAGTTTCCCCCATCCCCCAAGACCATGAGTAGCTAGGATTTTCTGGAAAAGGGGATAAGAAAAACACTGTTATTTCATATCCCTCAGGAGAATTTCACTTAATGTATTCCTTACAAATAAGCCATTCCTTTCCTTGGGCAAGCTGAGGCAAGCCCTGTCTCTTGCCCAAAACTCACCTGCATGTTAGTGCAGTGATGCTGAGCTAGACACAGCATAAGGAAGAAATGCAGGAAGCAGCAGTCAGAGCCTGGGGAAGCCCCAGATGACCTGGCCTTGTTGAAACCATCTGACAGGCATTTGCTTTTCCTCACACATACTTGGTAAGCCATTCTGATGATGTGGTCACATCAAATCTCTCATCTTCTCTAAGCATTTCTTTTTCTGGGTATGAAGCAGCTCTTTGGGGAAGAAAGCAATTTGATGTCAGGGGCTCCTTTGAGCCTTGGGAATTAGGCTTCAGAATCTTGGAATTTGAGCTCAGCTGCTGGTGGAAAATACACTGTGAATGTTTTATTCAGTAATGCATATATAACATTGAGCAGAATCCAAATACATAAATCACTTATACAATAGCTGTTAAGAGGTACCTTCCAGCAGCATTTCAGAACCTAGCTGCCAGAATCACTCACAAAGTCCTCTAGTGCCATCTGCTGGCCTAATTTTTTTATTCTGGTAAATTCTTGGTAGTTCCTATTTTGGATCCCTTTTTAAAGCCTACCCACATCCCAGCCTCTTCGTAATTCTTTGACATTCATGTTTTTCTGGGATAAAATTTATCCCACCAACACTTAATTGCCTGGTGCTTTTGAAGATTACAGAGGAGAGCCTTCACACTCTTTAAAATGCTAGCAGATGGCACAGTGGCGCACCTGTAATCCCAGCTATTTAGCAAGACCTTATCTCAAAATAAAAAAAGGGACTGAGGCTGTAGTTCAGTGGTAGACCCCCACTCTCTAGGTTTAATCCCAGTACTTCCCCAAAAAAAGAAAAAAAAGCAGGACAGACAACACAAGATAGAGCGATGACAAAGCAGATTTTTACCCCTTGGACTCTGAATGTGGGCTCACATTCATGCCTGCATCTCAAAGCTCAAGACTCAGTACTCAGTTTGTCTTTATAATGGGCCCTGTCATTGCAACTATCAGCCTCAGTGTCTTTGTATTACAGTCACCAATATATTACATCAAAGAAATGGAAATTTTTAACATCACCAGCGAAACCTGCCCGCAAATAAGCATGGGCTCACCCACATACAAGCCTAAAGCATGTCTCTAGTAGCAAAACTTTACCCCAGAAGTTTCTGTGAAATCACTAGAGCCAGCAGGCAAATTGCGTCACCTATATAAGAATGGCCGCTATACCAAGAGTGAGAGTAGAATGCCCACCAGCACCAGACTCTTCTAAACTGAAAGTCTACTTGCACTGCAGTTCTTGACCTCTGTCATATGGCTGCAGGCCATATGTTAGAGTGCTAACAGCTGTCACCCGAGGCTTCTAAATTGAATTTTCAGCATCACCCTTGAGCCATTCTGAACTTGAAGTGGCATCAAGGTCTCACCAGCTCTGAAACAAAACACATGGCATCCCAGCCTCTGGAAGCTATATGAAAGGATAGACTAAATAGGGTATCCAAAATGCAGCCACATAGTGAGTCAGGATAGGGCAGTAATTTAGGAATGCTGACCGAAACATGGGAGGCCACCCCAGTGATGTGGCTCCTGCGAGACACCTACAAGGCAAGCAGGCTACAGGGTTGTGACTGGAGATGTACAAGTCTTCACAGGCAGAGGCATTCCAAAAACTGAAGTTAAATGGCAGAGTTGCTAAAGCATGCTGGGCTTTTCCAATTTAGTTGTGACTGTAAACCCCAAAGAGATGTTGTCAGTTAACATTATCTCCAAATATAAGTGCTCAGCCATGGGGGAAAGGGGACAATCATTTCAAATTTAAAGGTAAAAATTAAAAAGCAAGTGGCCCTGTCACTTTGATGATTGAACTATGGAAGTGTATTTGGGATGATAAAATGGTAGAAATGAAAATCAAGAAATCTAACAGATTGTAAACCCAAGGACCTTGTGTATCCATTATTGCTGCACCGTAGTCACCTCTGAAAACTTGAGAGTTAAAAAACAACAATCCTCACTTATAACCATAAACTGGTTCTGTAGGTCAGGAATACATACAGCACATGTCAAGGATGCCCTGTGTTCCTTGCTTCACAGTGACTAAATCTCAACTAGAAGACCTGAACGCTGGGGGCTGGAATCATCTCATTCATTACTTAGCTGGCGACTGATGCTAGCTGGCAGCTGGGGGCCTAGCCAGGACTGTCAGCCAGAACATGCTCACACAGCCTCTTTCTGAAGCCTGGGATCCCTCCCAATATGGTGACTGGGTTCCTAGAGCCAGAGTCCCAAGAAAGAGCCAGGCCATATGAAGCCATATCACCTTCAGGACGTAACCTTAGAAGCTGTACAGAATCACTGTGGTCAAGAACCTGCCCAAGCTCAAGAAGAATGAACTAAAACTCCTGTCCATGGAGGATGGTCAAGCCACATGTGGGATGAGCATGTGGGGTGCAGGGCAGTCACTCAAAGACACTGTCGGCCACACTTGTTTCATTTATTACTCTGGACCACATCCCTCCAGCCACAGGGAATATGTCATAGACCCTCAGTGGCCACCAGACAGGTTTGTGCCAGGTGACTGGGTGGGCCAGCGGGGCAGCTTTTACTTCTGGTTTTCACTCCCGTTTTCAGTTTGACTAGGTCTTAGCCTCATTGGGTCTGTTTCTTCTTGCTGAAAACAAAAGGACTGAGCTCAGACTGGGGGTGTAACTCAGTGATAGAGCCTGTGCCTGTGATATGTGGGGCAGTGGGTTCCATCTCCAACACCAGAAAAAAAGAGAAATGAAGGAAAACAGAGCTGTCAACCAGTGATTATTAGCCCTTTTTTAAATATCCCTTTTTTTTTTTTTTGCTTTTTTTCATAGTTCTGGGGCCAGTAAAAGTTTGGGAAAGCCTCCTTCGAACTGTTTTCCCTTGAGAATTCTGAATTCAATGCTCTCTAAAATCCCCCTCTACTCCCCACCGCCCATAAGCATTGAGACCTTAGATGTAATCCTCAGTGTTTGGGGGTTTCCATTTCTTATTCTGTAAAATGATGGCCTACTAAATTACCAGTGAAACTTTTCTAGCCCTCAAATGGTAGTATGTATTTTGACATAATAAAGTTCCTTTAGCCATACCAAAACTGTTTTTGCTACTGTGGATATGTGAGAATGTCAAAGAAATCCTGTGCTTACAAGGACCCAGACTCTTTGAGATCTTTTCCTTTCTGTGGAACAACAGAAACATAGAATGGCTTTTGTGGCTAGAAGAGTTTTGGAAATCATCACACTCCATTTTCTCCAAATGAGAAAACTGAGGCTCAGAGACAAGTGACTTACCCCAGGTGAGAGGGTGAGGTTAGAGGCAAATCAGTCTAGAGTGCCATTACCCAGGGCAGCGTACTTCACTGTGCAACATCATCCTTTTAACAGAAGAAAAAAGAAGTTAAGCACAAAGACCTGAATCATGCCACCATCTCTATCACTCCTAAGAGAGGTGATGTAGCCACAGCTGGGGCTGTAGCTCAGTGGCAGAGTGCTTACCTTGCATGTGTGAGGCACTGGGTTCTATCCTCAGCACCACATATAAATAAATAAATAAATAAATAAATAAAGATAGTGTGTCCGGCTACAACTAAAAAATATTTTTAAAAACAACAATGCCTTCTGCATTTTATATCCATGAATGTGGCAAAGGCTTTATTTTTATAAAAGTATAGGTTTTCAGACATGAAAACTCTAGATTCAAATACAAAGTCCAACAGAATTATAAGCGAAGGTAATTATGATCACACACAGGGTTCTTGGCATTATTTCTTTGGAGAGCAACGATGTTGGAATACTCCCAGAACTGGTATTTTTAAAAACACACTGATAGGCTTTTTTATCAACGAGGTTAATTATGAAGGTGAAGGCAGGTGGCATAAGGAAGGCTGTTTCGCTGAATTACAGTGTAGGAGACAGGGTCTACATTTTGGTTTCAATCTGTTATCTTTTTATTTTTAATTGTGATAAAATACACATAGCATGAAATTTATCATCTTAACCATCTAAGTCTGAGTCTAATAGTCTTGAGTCATACTATTAGAATGCTTTGCTTGAGTGGATAAGGATCTAGGAAGTGACCAATAAAGGAAATGCTAGGTCTCACTGGCACAGAGTGGCTTTTCTGAGCCTAAATCCATGCTCCAGTTACCGGGTCCTCGACCACCCACTATACATTACCTGTGAAACACTATGAGATACTTTGGATTTATAAAATACTTAGACCACTTCCTAGTTTGTCTAAAACCGTTATGTTGGTCTCCTCCAATGCTAATGTCTGCGTAGTATGAATATATTCATAACATACAGATAAATTTCTCTTCCTCAAAATACATTTTATAAGTCTTGCCAAATTTTGATTAAGGTTTATTAAAAATCCTATGTAATATTAGACACAATTATAGTAAAAGTGTCATTCAAGGTTAGAGTTTTAAAACATTTAGTAATACTCTTCAGTTTACTACTCCAATTTGTGTTTTTTGTAAATAAAGTATAACCTACATCATGAGTAGAACTTGATATTTTATTTCCTGACTTGGAAGTATAGTTGGCTGTAGATCAGTCAGCATTTTAGATGTGATATGTTCTCCATGTTTCTAGAACCACCAATGATGAGATGGTTTGAACTTTGACTCTATTAAATGAGGTGAAAGTGCAGTGAGCTGCCTGGAGAGGTCATGGGTGTTGGGCTGGCAGTTCTTCCTGAGCCAGGTCACCAATTATTGTCATTTAGAACAGCTATTTGCCCTCTCTAGGCCTTGCCTTCTCGTCCCTACAACAGAATGGTATTTTTTTCTCAAGTTTGTAATAGACACATAATTGTACCTGATTATGAGGTATAAGGTGCTACTTTGATACACGTCTTCATTTTATAATGATCAAGTCAGGGTAATTAACATTTCTTTGAGAACCTTCAAACTTCTTTCCTCTAGTTATTTTGAGGTTTCATGATAAATTATAAACTACTATAAATTACTATAATTTAGAATTATAAATTATAAACTACTAATTTATTAATTTATAAATTATAAATTACCCCACTGTGCTAGAGAACACTAAAATTCATTCCTCCTAACTATTTTGATGGTCATTATCCAGCCTGTCTCTGTGTCCCATCTCCCCACCATTTCCAGCTTTTGGTGACCACTGACACTCCACTTGTGTTTTTTACTTTCCACATATGAGTAGGAATATGTTGTGGTTTGTCTTTCTGTGCCTGGTTTATTTCACCCAACATAGTGTCCTCCAGTTCCATCCATGTTCCACAAATGACAGGATTTCATTCTTTCATGGCTGAATAATACTCCATTGTGTGTGTGCAAATGCCCAACAAATACATGAAAAAAGGCTCAACATCACTAATCATTGGAGAAACGCGTCTCAGAACCACAAGGAGATATCATCCTTCCCCAGTCAGAATGGCTTTTATCAGAAAAACAAAAAATAACAAATGCTAGCACTCTTACAGAGAAAGGGGAATACTTACATGTATACTGCTGATAAGGACAATTATGACAGGAAACAATGCAGAAGCTCCCCCAGAAAACTAGCAGTAGACCTATCCTATAATCCAATGTTCCAGTACTGGGTACATGTCCAAAAATAATGAGTCGGTGTTTCTTAGAGATGACTGCTTTCCCATGTTTATTGCAGCACTATGCCCAATAACCAAGATAAAATGTGCCTGTCGACAGCTGGATGGTTAGAGATATAGTACACATACACCAGAGATTTTAATACCTACTTACTGAGAACATTAACAAGGACAGAATTCAATTATAGGTATGAAGTGCCTCGCATGAATGCCTAGAACATAGTAGGTATTGAATGAACATTAGTATTATGTCAAGATTAAACACTCCCTTACTTTATGTGTAGCAACCACTTTGAAGTCCTTCTCTGATTGCTCAAAAGACCATTTCTTTAAGACTTTAAAGTTCTAACATGATTGTAGGGAGAAAAATTTCTGTGTTAAAGGTTTTAACTCATTTCTAGCTTTTAAAACTATTCTTTAACATCTCTAGTACTTGCTTCCATTTGAAATTCCAAAGAACTCTTCCTTTCTGTGAACTCTCTTGTGCTCTTCCTTCCCTCAGTCATAGACTACATCATCCTGTCTGGCACCAGGTTTGTTTTCTGCTGCATCTTGGTATTTTCTTTGAATTTCAGTGGGGAACATGTTAGTGCTCCTTACATAATGCACAGCTGTCATGTTATGCTGAACTTTCATAATTCTTACTGGCTACTGATTTTTAAATTCTTTGAGGAAAACTAGTACTTTCTCTTTATACAAATATATATAATGACCATCTTATTCCATCATCTTTACTGCCCCCATCCTCCTCCCCTCACCCTCCCCTTTGACCAAAGTTCCTCCATTCTTCCCATGTCCCCTTCCCCATTATGGATCAGCATCCACTTATTAGAGAGAACATTCGGCATTTGGTTTTTTGGGATTGGCTTACTTCACTTAGCATGATATTCTTCAACTCTATTCATTTACCTGCAAATGCCATAATTTTATTCTCTTGTATTGCTGAGTAATATTCTATTATGTATATATACCACAATTTCTTTATCCATTTATCTATTGAAGGGCATCTAGGTTGGTTTCATAGTTTAGCTATTGTGAATTGAGCTGCTATAAACATTGAAGTGGCTGTGTCACTGTAGTATGTTGTTTTTAAGTCTTTTGGGTGTAGACCGAGGAGTGGGATAGCTGGGTCAAATGGTGGTTCCATTCCAAGTTTCCTAAGGAATCTCCATACTGCTTTCCGGATTGGTTGTACCAGTTTGCAGTCCCACCAGCAATGTATGAGTGTGCCTTCTCCCCTACAACCTCGCAAACACTTATTGTTGTTTATATTCTTGATAATTGCTATTCTGACTGGTATGAGATGAAATCTTAGAGTAGTTATAGCCCTAGCTTCATGTATGACTGCATATATGATGTGATTTTTAAAAAAAAGAGAGAGAGAGAAAGAAATGTGTCAAATAGGCAAATCCTTAAAGATGAAAAGGAGATTGTTGGGTGAGAGAGTGGGGCGGGAGAGTGAGTGCTCTTGGGCAGAGCTTCCTCCGGGAGATAGAAACATCCTAGATCAGACGGTGACAATGGTGGCATGACATAGCCAATACACTAAAAATATATAATGACTCAGTTCACAGTGGTAAATTTTATGTTATGTGAATTGTACAGCAAAAGATTAGTAAATAATTGTGTCATCTTAAGATGCAAACCTGTGAAAAGTCACTCTGATACAGGCTCCCCACCAGGAAGTCTGGCTCTGGAGTCTGCATCTGGCCCCCAGGGCTGGGTCCTTTCTGGATTCCAGCAAGGCCATGGCAGTCAGGATCCTGGAAAGGCAATTATGAGAGGTCATGTGTAAGGGTTCAGGGCGGCCCAGTCTGAATGCTGACATAGGCTTGGTCAGCAGCAAAAGTTATCTGCACACAGTGCAGTGGCTGTGCAATGCTGTGGCTGACGTCAACCCACACTGGCCCCTGTTTGTTTAAACTGGGACTCATAGGTATCTTTCACTATAAATTGGACTGAGTGACACACCTCTGCCTCTTCTAGAGATGTCTGGAGGGATCCTTTCAAGGGGTAGTACAGAGGCAATTTAGTCCTCTATAAGAAGTAAACTGCAAAATAATTTTGCATATTGTTTTATGTTTTAAAATCTTGGGGCTGGGATGTGGCTCAGTGGTGGAGCGCTTGCCTAGCATGTGTGAGGCACTGGGTTCAATTCTCAGCACCACATATAAATAAATAAAATAAAGGTCCATTGACAACTAAAAAAATATTTTTAAAAAATCTTAAGTACTGATCTCTGAATGAAAGAAAATGAATCACTTTGGAAATATTTAAAATGTCCTTCATTTTGAATCAACAATATATAAAAACAATAATCTAAAACAAACAAACAAAAAACATACATATAATGAAACATTATTTGGTGATTAAACAGAAATAAAGTGATGATACATGGTGCAATGTAGAAGCCCCTTGAAAACATGATGCTGCATGGAAAAAGCCAGGCACAAGGAGCCATGTACCATGTACCACGTGATGTCATTTTTATGAACAGAAGAGGCAGATTCATAGATTAGGAAAATAGGCAAGTGGTTGCCAGTGGTTGTGGATGTTAGGAGGCCTGAGGAGGGATGTGTGACTCAGCTTTTTGTTATTATAACTAAATACCTGAGGCAGGCTACCTTATTTAAAAATAATCTAGGTTTATTTTGGCTAAGGTTTTTAAGGTACAGGGTCCAACAGCATAACACAGGCTCTGCTGGAGTCCCATCCCCCGTGAGGCTGCAGCGCATCCTGACAGGCCCATGTGTATGCCTCCACCTATTTCATTTCTCTCCTCCCTATAAAGTGACCAGGACTCCATTGTGGGGTCTCCACCCTAATAATCTAATTTAACCACTTCGTAAAAGACCAGCCTCTAAACTTAGTTGGGTTAGATTTCCACATTCTTAATCTGATTAACACACAACTTTGGGAATTAAACTCCCACATGAATTTGGAGGAACAAACTCCATTCAAACCATGAGAAATGAGAGCTAATCAGTGTAGTGATTCATTGGAGCTAATAAAAATCCTCTAAATATTGATTGTCATTCATACACAACTGTGAGTATGACAGAAACCATTGAATCATACACTCAAAATAGAAGAGATACCAGGAAGAGATGACAACTCTTTCTGGGCAGTTTTATGTATTGTTGATTCAAAATGAAGGACATTTTAAATATTTCCTATACAACAAGAAAGGGACATGGTCTACCCAGTCTTCCCACAGGCAGTGTTTTTGGGACAGTGTAGCCTGCCATTAAGAGATGCTGTGGAACCCACCTGTAAGTGCCACGTTCCTAGCCAACACCTAGACAGTTGAAATGGCAGTAATCTATTCAGATAGAAGCCATTCATTGAATGTCATTATACCAAGACATTATACAAACCCCATATTATATATATATATATATATAAAGTTTCTCTTATCCCCGTCTGTAGGTAAGTAAACTGAGGTCTCAGAGCCAGTGACTGACAAAGCATTGAAATTAGGTTTGTCTTTAGACAAAACTCAGGTTCTTAACTATTAGCCTATCCTACCTTCCACCTTTCTCCACCATAACCCAGCACCATTCTGGGAGGCAGCAGAAAACAGGGTAAGTTATATTTCAGAAGAATATTGATTTAAGAATGTGGAATAGAATGTGGAATATGATCCAGCAAATTCCATATCTGGGTATATGCCCCAGAAAATTGAAAGCAGGAACACAAACATATTTACTCATCAACAATTACAGCAGCTAAAAGATGCCCATCAATAGATACATGGGTTAACAAAATGCAGTTTGTACTCAATGGAATATTAATCAGCCTTTACAAGGAGGGAAATTCTGACCCATCTCCAACAGATGAACCATGCTAAGGTAAGTAAGCCAGTCACAAAAGGATAAATACTGTGCAATTCCACTTATGATACATCTTGAATAGTCCAGCTCATGGAGGAAGGGGAACTGTGGCTGCCAGAAACTGGGGAGAGGAGTACAGAGGGGGAGTGCTAAGGGAACGGTCTCAGATGGGGCAGATGAAGACGCTGTAGTGATGGCTGCACGCCCTGTGAATGTCCTTAAGGGCACTGGATGTACACTGAAAGATGGTTGTGATGCTCAAGTTCAGGTTGTGTGTATTTTACTCTACACAAGTGAATAGTATTGGATTTCTTTCAAATTCTAGAGTTAGAAAACTTTGAGTGGATTAAGCAGGAAAATGTAAAAAAAAAAATTATCTTTGAAAGAGACAAGGCCAAAGGCACCCAGAGTGAACCCCACCTAGGGAGCTAACTCTGTTACCATAAAATCCATAACTAAGTTGACCCTGCACTCTGTCCACAGTCCTGGGGAGTGCAGTCAGTGAGGGAAGGAAGGAGCACGAGCCACGAAGATTTCTCCTAAACAGACGTTTGGTTGCAGTTTCCCCCACTGGTTTGCAATGGCTGAAACTTTTTTTAAACTTTATTATGGAAAATTTTGAACATATACTGAAGTACATAGAATAGTATGACCCCCAGGTTTCCATTTCCCACATTTAACAATTATATACTCATGGCCACAATTTTTAGATTTATCGTGTGTGTGTGTGTGTGTGTGTGTGTGTGTGTGTGTACATATACATACCCATACCTCCTATGTTATTTTGAGGAAATTTCTATCATTTTAAATAACACTATTTTACTACATACCTGGAAAGACAATTATTCTTTTCTAAATCATAACTATAAAACTATTATTATAACTAAACAAATATTTTCCTAATATTATCAAATCATCAACTACACAGTGTTTGCATTTTGAATTGTCTCACAAATATAATTTTTCCAAATCTATATATATGAGTGTTTGAACTAAGATTCAAATAAGCTTCTGGATGATATGTCTCTTAAATGTCTTTAACAGAAATACATAGGTTCCATTCTTTTTTTTTTTTTTTTTTTTTTTTTTTTTTTTTTTTTTTTTTTTTTTTTTTTTTTTTTTTTTTTTTTTTTTTTTTTTTTTTTTTTTTTTTTACATTTTCCTTACTTGCTTTTTCTTTGTAATTTGTTTGCTGCAGCAATCAGTTCTTACTTCCAGCTTTTGCTGATTTCATCTTTGTTTTATCACTTCTGCTGTATAAAATTTGAGAGTTGAGTCTTAACCAACCTGATTCTTAACCTTGGTCAGACGTTACACTCACCTGAGAGCTTTTAAAATTCTGATGTGTGGAAAAACAGCATGTTGCTTCTTAAATAAGTGAAACATAGAATCAGTGTATGACCCCAGCAGTCCCATTCCAGAAGAACTGAAAACAGGTGTTCACACCAAAAGAAACTGTATGCAGATGTTCATAGCATCACTATATCCAATGACCCAAAGATGGAAACAACCCAGGTGCCCTTCAGCTGAGGAAAAGATAAACAAAATGTGGTGTATCCATACTGAAGTACGGATGCAGGCTACAATCTGGATGAATCTGGAAACATTATGCCAAGCGAAAGAGGTCTGAGACAAAGGCCACATATTGGATGATTCCCTTTATATGAAATGCCCAGGAGAGGAAAATCCATAGACACAGAGAGTAGATTTGTGGTTATTATGTGTAGTTTGCTGTAATTGTTTCCAAAGTCAGATAAATTATCTCTTAAGTGTGACCCAAGCATCAAAATATTCTACAAGGGTTGCCAAGGTTTGAAATCCCTGGTAGAGGGTGAATTAGTCAGGACTACTACCAGGACTCATTCACAGGAGGTCAGAGTATGCTGTTTAAGCCTGTGTCCGTCTGTTCACTTATTCTAGAGGAGAGCTACATCTTTTCAACTTCTGTTGCATGGCAGACGCTCTCAGAAATCTGCCCAGTCATGCAAACATTCTCTCATTTTGAAAATAGAATTTTTCAAACCCTGCGAAGAAAGTGATGGATCATCTTGCACTTTCCTAATTGTTTTTTAATAGGAGAGGAAAGGGTCCTCCTGTTTCTGAACTACCAGCTATGTATCACAGTGCTAGTGCATAATGTCACCTATGAAATGACAGCACCAGACAAGTGGCCCTCAGGCTTCCCAGCACATGCCCATGTGCACACATCCTGCCAAATGCAGGCACCAGTTCTGTCCTGGTCACTTCACATAAAAACCGAGACCCAAGAAAAGGAACCACTACTGACTTCTCAGGGGGAGAGTTGAACTTTGTCTAGTCATCTTTCTAATCCAGAATGGTTGGTGCTGCCAGCACTCCTGAAAATCTCAGCAGAGCAGGCTCCGCTGCCCTGGGAAAGGAATGCCATTTCCTTAGCAAGACTCTCTTCCCATGAGCATGGGGTCAGGCTGCAGTCACTGCCAGCTTTGCAGCTTTGGCAGAATTGCAAGTAGGTTAAATGTGGATGGGCGTTCTTCCACCAACTTTCTTTTTTGGCCAAATCCAAATAAACTCAATCTGGGCAAGTGACTTACTGCTCCCCATGGAGCTTTCCAAAGAGGAACTCTCCTTATGTGATCCAGAAGATGGATGGTCTGTAATTATATTTGCTCAGCATTACTCAGTTAATATCCCAGACTCCTAATTCTGAAAGCAGCTGGGACTGAGATGTGCTCCTTCAAGTTAAACTTGGGAATCAAATTGCCTTCTTTCACTCCCAACCTCTGTAGCCCAACCTAAGGAACCATAGGACTCTTCTCTTTGAGTAGCATGAGCTTTCCATTTAGGATGTCATCTGAAAAGTTACCTGGGAGTGTGTTGTAGTGAAAACACGTCAAGTCATAGATTTGGAAGTCAGAGGCCTGGAAAAGAATAGTCTCAGTTTCAGAATTCATTTACCAATTGTGCAACTGTAGACAGTTACTAAATTTTGCTGATTGTTTCTTATCTATAAGGTATATGTGAATATAATATATTGCATAGGGTAGGTATAAAAGTTGTGGAAAACAAAGCAAAGCATCTAAGTCTAGTACATGTCTCCAGTAAAAATTACTTCCCTAGATATGGATTGCTGTGTAGGTAAAACAAGTGGTGCTGAAACTGAATCCCTCAGTGTTGGGGAGATTAAGGATAGGATGCCTTTTTTTTTTTTTTTTTGCTTTCAGGGTGTGTCCTGAAAACCACAAGGAATTGGGTACAATCCTGGGAACTCTCTGTAGGTTGAACTAATAAATCTTGATCCATCAATTGAGGATCCATGATGGCTTGAATATAAAAGTATCAGGTATAAGCTATAAAGCTAAGGAGTACACTGATTACCTTTCAATTATATTTGCATCCTGCTCCTTATTTTCACAAAATATACTTTTCATGCCCTTAAATATTATTCTACCGTATCATTTTTAACAATTTCATAGTAAGGGTGTGTTTAATGGTTACATGGTAAGAGAGATCAATGGGCAACTCTGTGGTCGTTTATTTGAAAATCTAATTAAAAATTAACCTAGGAAGTAGAAAGTTTTTTTTGTTTTTGTTTTTTATTTATTTATTTATTTTTTAGTTGTAGGAGGACAGAATATCTTTATTTTATTTTTATGTGGTGCTGAGGATTGAACCCAGTGCCTCACGCATGCTAGGCGAGCACGCTACCACTGCGCCATAAGCCCAGCCCCGGAAGTAGAAAGTTTGAATAGATTAATTATCACAGAAGAGACTGAACTATCTCCTGTTTCCTTGTTTTTTGGTGGTGCTTTTTGTTTTTTGTTTTTTGTAATTTTCAGGGCCAAGGACCAAACTCAGGGCCTTGAGAGTGCCAGGCAAATGCCTTGCCACTGAGTTAAATCCTCAACCCCTGAACTATCTCCTGGTTTAAACTTTTTAGTACTTTCATTTGGCCAAGGGTTTGATTAATTTCCAGAAATGGATATTAGTTGTAAATATTTTATAGACCAGTCTTTTAAAAAATATATTCTCAAGGTGGGTATGTGAATTTATTTTATTCACTTACCTTCAAATCCTCTGTCATTCCCTTGTTTCATATACTGGCTTTGTCAGTTTTTGCAAGACTAATATCAGAGCTCTTCACTAGAACTCCACCTTTACCAATTTCTCCTTTTATTTCCAGTAGTTTTGGCTTTAGGTACAGTCGTGTTGCTTAATGATGAGGGTACATTCTGCAACCTGCATCATTAGGTGACTTTTGTCATGGTGTGAACATCAGGGTGCACTTACACAAACCCAGATGGCACAACCTTTTACACACTTAGGCTGTACAATGTATACCCTCAGACTTGTGATCTCTCATAGACCAAAACATCACACAATCATGGATCTCCTAAGCTATGGTCTTAAATAGTGTAAATTCAGACACATATGTGAATGTTACATCTTTTTTGTAAATGTCACTCATTATTCATGTTGGTGCTTTTCAAATTTGCCTTACCTAAAGTTAATATAAACTGGGAGTTCTTCTCCACTCCTCACCCCAATATACCTGGTGTGTTCTAACTCATCCCCTGATGTTCAGACTTTATCAGTTTTGTTTGAGGTGTTTTGTTTTATTTTGTTACCTGGCCCAGTTAGTTCATTCACATTTCGTTTAATAGCTGATGGAGTTGATTTTACTCCTTCCATCTTGTTCTATTAATTTTAGTTTGTTTTCTTTTGCCCTTTCTTATTTCATTGGCTTTGACAAGTAATTATTCCCCCACACACACCCCACTCCCTCTCTCATACTAGTTGGGGAATTCTGTTCTACTTTTCATGTCCCTAATGGTTGTCTTCTGTACCCTGATGCTTATGATTAAAAGCATGCATATTTTACTTTCATTTGTAAAAGGATATCTATTTTTCCCATCAAGACCTCCTGTTACATATATTTCATGAGTAAGTTTATTGTTTCTTATTTGTTTCTTTCTAAGTGCTCTTATTGTATCATCTGCCTCTCAGCAGTTTTGGTTTATAAACATTTGGTTGGTTGTTTCTTCTCTTTGGTTCCTAGATTCCCTTCAGCATATTGATATTTTCCTTTGTCGTTGCCCTTGGTCAGGTCTGGCTGTTAGAGGACCCTCTGTAGCTGCAGTTTTGTAGTTGATCAAAGTGAATTCCTTCTTCCTTCCAAGGACCAGTGGGAGAGCAGTGGCAGCAGTGCTAGTCTCCCTGTTCCCAGGTCCCCTTGAACAGTCCCACCCCTGGGAGCAAGGAGTGGTGGCCAGTCCCTTCTCAGTTGGTGGAGCTCACTTAGGAGAGGCCAGTGTTAGCTCGATCCCCAGGGTCTATGGATTTTCTCCAACCACACTCATCCCAGAACCCCCATGCTGGTCTCTAGGCCTTGCCTGGACCTCAAGGGAGACGGTCCTGTGAACTCTCCCTGCAGCACCCTCTCCAAGCCCAAGACCTTGCCCACACCAGCAGCTCTACCTGCCTCAGAGAAGCAAAGATGAGATTTGGGAATATGAAGGGAAGCACATTCCCAGGATCCCTCATTTCAGTAGCTCTTAATAGATATTAAATTTAATGAGTTTTGGTAGTCAGAGCTAGGAACCTAATCCACATTTATATCATAATCTATAAGAAAAGTATATTCCAAATACTTAACCAACTTAGAAATAAAGGCCTTTTTGTAGGACAGCTGCCCTCTCACACTATCTCTTCCCACCTTCTCCATGGCACTTGATCTCTTTGACCTGGCCGGCCTGTGGGACCTGCTTTATGATCTCACTTCTCTCTTCAGTGTGGCTGGTAGAGTAAGAGTGGTCCCAGAGCTGTAGCTTTACATTTCCTACAGTAAGATATGATACATTTTTTTAAAATAACTGTTTTCAGCAAAACCATAAACTAAAAGATGGCAAACTGAGTTAGTGGCTCCTAAAGATGTCCCCATCATGATCCCTGGAACCTGTGAATGTTACTTTTAGGGAAAAAAGAACTTTGCAGATTGGGATCAAGTTAAGGATCCTGAGTGGGGTGGATAAGCCTGGGTTGTCCAGATGGGCCCTCCCTGTAATCAGTCACAGGCATGCTTAAGAGGAAGCAAAGGGGGATCTGACTGCAGAGGAGAAGGAGATGTGACAACAGAAGCAAAGAATGGAGTTATGTGCTCTGAACATGGAGGAAGGGGCCACAAACCAGGATACAGATCTCTACTAGAACCTCAGAAAGACAAGGAAACAGATTCTCCTCTAGAGCCTCCAAAAGGAACCAGGCCTGCCAGTCAAGACTACTGGCCTCCAAAACTATAAGAGAACAAATTTCTATTATTTTAAGACACCCATGTTGAGGAAATTTGTTAGAGCAGCAACAGGGAATAATACACAAGGATAATCCTTTGAAGAAACTGTGGGCTGTCTCAAGAAAGCCTGTGAGTCAGATGCCATTATCACCTGTGTCCCCAGGTCCCAACAAAGAATGTGGTAGACAGTACTGAGACCATACCACATAAGTATGCAGAGACCCTTGATGACCGGGCAGCATGCCCCAGGAGTGGGCAGGGTTCTGGCTGTTTGCTGCCCTATTCTTTCAGAGATGGTGCTCACATGGAAGGCATCTCTGTAAGTGATGGAGACAAGTCGTTTTGGGGGATTGAGGGGAGTTTCAAGCAAGCTCTTGTGTGAGCAGCCCGTCAGAGGTTCTGGGAAATAAAACCAAACCTTCCTTGAAGGGTGTGGGCCCCAGTATGCTCTGCCCAAGAGAATCCCCAGGCCCATTCTCTGGAAGCATATACTCCCACCATGATGCTGGCAGCTTCACCTTATCACGTAGGTGAGATGGGTCCTCCCTCAAAGTATGTAAGGAAAGGAAAGTTGATGAACGTGGCCATTTCCCACATAGTACTTCATACCCAAGGTTGTCTGAGACCTTGAAAAGTGTGAACAAAGAAGAAACCCAAAGCTGGCAGGAAGAAGGCTTCAGAAGACAAGTTCCCAGATGGTTGCAGAGAAGGAAGAGGGGAGGTCAGCAGAAGCTCCACATCCACTTATCTGTGACTGTCCATTTGTTCAAAGTGGGCCCTGAAATTGTCTGATAACAATTTCTCTCCCTGACAGAAGTTAAAGGTGATTCCTTTTTATCTGCTGTCCAAAAGCCAGGTGACCTTGTCACTTTGACTTTCCTCATGGGAAGTGTGCTCAACCACTGTCAAGCCTGACAGCTTCATTTAGCGTTAGTGATTGCTGAGCTAGAGAAGCGACTTGCATCTATGAGACGATGGAGTGTCCTTATTTTGCAAGTCCCTGATGCCCCCACTTTCAGTTATGGGTAGGGAAACCCATAGTGATTGAAGTCCTGCTTCCAGGGTATAAATGTAATCACTGCAGTGCTCTGTGCATTGACAGGTTCTATAAAATATTTCTTTGTAGGCAGCAAGAAACTTAGATTTGGATTTCTATTTAACTTTTGTTATTCCAAGAGGACCAATCTTATTTTATAGAGGATCAACTACTTTTAAGATACCATTTTCCATTGCATCCTCGGATTTTTCCTCACCAGAGGTTAATAGTGTTCCACCAAAACTTTAAAGGCTGGTATAAATATCAATTTCCCAGTTTTAATATTCTACCATATTTCTGCAGAATGTGACCATTGGAGGAAATAGGGTGAAGGGTACTTGGGCCCTCCCTACTACTTTTTGCAACCTCACATAAATGTATATTTATTTCAAAAGCAAAGGTTAAAAAACAATGTATATTTTGCTACACACTTTAAGCCCTAAAAGTAAATAAAATTTTAAAGTTTAACAAGATGATATATATCAGCACTATTCATTAGAAATATAATATAAAACAGGCTATAAAAAGTCAGTTGTGTGATCTTAAATGGTGTAGTAGCCATGTTTTTAAAAGAAGCAGGCAAATTTAATGCTAATAATGTATTTTCTTTAACCCAGTATGTCAAAAATGTTATTTCAACACGTGATCAGTATGAAAAATATTAGTAAGATATTTTAGACTCTTCTCACTAAGTCTTGGAAACCCCCTGTGTATTTTATACTAACAGAACAGTTCAGTTTGGATTAATCACACTTCAAGTGCTAAATCTCCACATGTCCCATAGAGCAGTACAAGTATAGGCCTGGGCACTATAATTGCAAAATCTTTTAACATCTTGATTGAGATTCACATAACATAAAATGCACCCACTTGAAGTGTATTACTCAGTTCTTTTTAGTGTATTTGGAGTTGTGCAACCCAACCTTGCAAGAATCAGTCTTTTTTTTTTTTTTTTTTTTTGGTACCAGAGATTGAACCCAAGAGCACTCTTAACTACTGAGCCACATCCCCAGCCATTTTTATTTTTTATTTTTAGATAGAGTCTCATTAGATTGCTTACAGCCTCGCTAAGTTGCTAATGCTGGCTGGCCTCAAATCTGTGATCCTCCTTCATCAGCCTTCTGAGCCCCTGGGATTACAGTTGTGCACCCCTACACCCAGCTGAACCTTAAAACATTCCTAGCACCTCAAAAGGAAACCCTACACCCATCTACAGTCACTACATATTGGCAGGTTCTATAAACTATTACATCTAAACAGACTCACAGTGCATGGCCCCTTGTGCTGAGCTTCTTTCACTTAGCATAATGTCATCAAGGTTCATCCTTATGGCGTGAATACAGACTTTGTTTCTTTGTATGGCTAAGTAATATTCCATTGTATGGATATATCACCTCTACCATGTACCACTGTGAAGACTATGTAGAAATATAGGTAAATGTAATATTCAAGTCCTAGATTAGTAACACCAAACAGCACACGTCCATGGTGGTCAGCCAGAAATGTTTTTTTTGTTGTTGTTGTTGTTGTTTTTTAAATATTTTTTTAGTTGTTGATAGATCTTTATTTTATTCACTTATTTATATGTGGTGCTGAGGATCGAACTCCGTGCCTCATGCGTGCTAGGCAAGCACTCTACCACTGAGCCACCACCCCAGCCCCAGAAATGGTTTTAGTTGATGAAAAATGAAGGTCACTTGAGCTATTGGATTATAGTTTGTTTGTTTTTTTTTTTGGCTTAGCACAGCTTTTTTTCAACTATACCACATTCTAAATTAACCAAATTTAGTATAAATACTAAATGATTTAAATGAAATCAGAGATGTGCTTCAAGAGAAAGAAATAAAATATCAACCCTATGAAGTTGGATAAATAAATTTACCTCTTAAACTCTTGATCTCTAACTATAAGATGGAGATGATGATGACGATGACAATGATGACGATAATTGTGGTACATACAGAAGTATGACGTTGCAGTCTTAATAAAATGACTATGCTGTGATTTCATTAAAGCAAACGGCACTGAGCAAAAGGTGTAGTTGTAGGCCTTTTTCAGAATCATCAGTGGCCAAATGTTGCGTGGGGCAGTAGATCACTTGCTCTCGCTTTCCCCTTGGCAGTTAAAAATGAACATATTTAAAGGGACAACCCATATATTTTAGAGAAAAAACGTTATTTGCAAATTGACTCTTCCATTGTGGCCTCTATGCAAGTGGCTGTAAGGCATGGCTGGGGAGCCTCCTCCCTGAGGAAGCCAAGGGACCACCGCCCACAGGAGGGTGGATCCAGCTCTAGCTCTCCGGGACTCAGCAAGGCTGGCCTAGGCATCATGTCTGCAGCCTGTCCTGCCCTGGGCGAGTGAAAGCAGGACCTGGACAGGAGAGTCACATGTCCCTCACTGCTGCAGAACGCTGGCAGAGGGTCAACCATGGCTTGTGATTCTGAGGCCTGGTTCTTTCCTTCATCAGGGAGCCAGACTGGCAGCTGGCTCCTTGAATGCCAGTCCCCTCAGCAGGTTGTGTGTTATTTCATCCACCAAAGGCAGCACCTACCCTGTGACACGTCCCAGCAGTTGGTGCTGTGGCCACATTGTGGAACACAGCTGAGGACACAGCAGCAAGCTAGGAGGAATGTGCTGACGCTGGCACTTCAGCGTAGGGGTCTGTTCTTCTCTTGAGATATTGATTCTTCTTCCCAGGTGCTTCATTGGGAAGTCAGACCAGTGAGAGCTTCTGGGTCAGTGCTAAGGCTGTGGAGCCCACTGTGTCCCCACATCCTAAGCCAGCCCCAGGGACCCAGGGGGTGAGCTCCACATGAGAGAAGGCTTCCATGTACCTCCTTGCCCAGGAGCTGAGGACTGCCCAGAGCTCTACAGCTGACACCAGAAAAGAGAAGGCCCCTTTCCGTCTCAGACCTCTCTACTTGTCATTTTGGCCCCTCCTCCCTCATCTAGAATAACTTCCCAGAGCAAAATACAGGCATGCAATTGGCTGTCTTGCTTGTTCTAACATTATTTCCCCTAAAAAGAAATTACTACACTCATTTTATTATTATTTCTTTTTAGAGGAAATAATGTTGGAACATGCAAAACAGCCAATTGCATGCCTGTATTAATAATAAAATGAGTGTAGTGATCAGCAGCCTGTCACTGCAAACCATGGATACCTTTGCAGAAATAACCCAAACTCCTCCTCCAAAGTCCCTACTCAATGAGTGATGCGCAAAATAGTGAGCCACCCATAGGACAGAGGCATGACCCACTCAAAAGCTGATCAAACTGGAACAGGATCCTGGGGGCCCCACTAAGCTAGATGAGAATTCTTTGAGGACAGGGGCATCTGGGAGGAGGGCAGAGGGCGGTAAAAAAGGGATTCTGGGGAGTAGCTGCTTTAAAACGTTATGGAAATAGTTCAGTGTTTTAACAAATCTGGTATAGATAGCCTTGTTCTGTCCCCTGACCGGGGTCTTCTTCCCCAAAACATCTCTGAGAATCCCTAAGAGTACTAAAATATTTCCTTGATCTCTTTGGGTCCCTGTACTTTGAGGGTCCCGTGGAAGCATTCAGGGGAGGCTGTGCTAGAGGTGTTAACAAGGACCATCCATTGAAAGCCCACTGCATGCTGCCCCCAGTGGCATCCATTGTCTCAACGCTGCACTTCACACAACCAGCTCTGTGGGCTTCCAGGAGCAGAGGTGTTTCTTTTCGTGGCTGGTCTGGGAGGGAATGTGTGAGCTGGACTGGAGGCCAGCCAAGTGTGCTTCATAGTGCTCCCTCTGAAACCCTGGCAGGCAGTCCAGTTCAAGATGGTGTTTTTCTCTCAGTGACCATTTTAGTGCAGTCTTCAGCCTGACTGCTGGAGGGGAAGTCAGAAGGGAGCCCAGTTAATCAGATGTGTTGGTACATGTGTGACTCCAGTATTATTTAAGGTGTGATATCTTTCCCACAAGTCTCCTAAGCATCAGAAAAGTGAGAGGGTATTGCTGAGCTCCTGTTTTAAAGTCCCTGGCTACCCTGCAGCAGCTCCCTGTGGGACTGTGAGCTAAAGAATACAGTGCTGCTGTTGTGAAGAAAAGAAGTGGACCTGTGCATCCAACACAGAAGGCTGCTGGACATGAGAGAGAGCAAGTTGTGGAAGACTGTGTGGACTGTCATTTCTTATTTGTTTTGTTGGTTTTCACCATTTCTTGCATGTGCCCACTGACGTCATCCCATGAGGACAGAGGCGGGGGCAGCTGGGATCTTGGCAGAGGTGGGCCCATGGCATCTTGTCAGGAACAGTTGTTTTGTGGGATTGTCCAGAGAAACTTCTGGAAAACACTGGGTCTTCAAGAGGAATGAGCACATCAGAGAAGGGAGTAGCATTGACTTTCGTGGGGACTTTGTTCATTCCTGGCGACTTAACTACAGAAAGCACCAAACTCAGCCTGGGCAGTTTTTAAAAGAAGTCAGTAAATCAGCACTTTTCACAAATCTAAGTTCAAAAATATGTAAGTGCAACTTCTGGACCCTACTCTGGAAGCTTTTTTTCAGTACTGAATGGCACTTCTGTGGGGTAGTAAACTTAACTAGGGTTCTGCTATGTTCCGAGCTCCGGAAATTGTCTTTTTTTTTTTTTAATTGTGAGTCTTTTACAGTGATGATGCCTTGAGTAATCCTGTTCCCACATCTGGAAGGCCACAAAGTCAGGTGTTTGTAGAATCACACAAAGCATTGTGGGTGATGAGGCTGTGTACTCTATAACCAAGCAGATGGGGTGACAAAGCAAAACCAGCTGAAACACAGTGGTGGAGAAGCTACCTCCACATCTGCCTTTTTCTGAAAGGATTTTGCTGAGCTTGCTCTCGGTTGTATTTGTTTAAAACAGCTGTTAAAATCACAGCTGGTGGGCCTTCAAAAAAGGTATCCTTTGAAGGAATAAAATAGGCAACCTAGCTGTTCCAGATTGTTTGTCAAAGATGTTACCCAGAGCAGAGGACAAACATACTACCAGGAACTTGCTCACTTGGGCACACATCCCAGCCCAAGCATTTATGTCACCTTGTCATTAATTATAGCAGGATCAGAACTTTGGCCTTGCTGCTGTTCCATCAGTGGCCTGAAGCACTGAGTTCAAGGGCTGATGTGCTGCTGAGCTTGGGTGTCTGCCTGAGTACAGGAGCGTGACCTCTGGTGGGATGTTATCTCTGTCGCTTCGCCTGGTCTTTGTTGTCATCATGCTGGGGAAGTGCTGGGCTTTACTCCAACATGGCACTCAGGTCCTGAGTTCTACCTGATGCCCCCAGGGGCCAGGTAACTGGCCACAGTGGTACCAACAGGCAACATGGGGCACCTGCTCTTTGGATGCTTTCATCTCACAGTCTTAGTTACATGTGCTTCCACGGGGCTCCAGGGGACTCCTGGCTGACACTGTCTGTGTCCATTGTCCCCATGTGGCTAGCTCTGCCCTGCCCCAGTAGAGGTGGGGGAGTCGGCTGGGAGACCAAGTGCCTGCCTCTGTTTTATCACAGTCTTCCACCCTGGGCAGGGGTCTAGACCAGCAGAAAAAAACATCCACAAGCACCCAGTCCTCTGAAGAGCATGTATATGTACAGAAGACAGGGAGACGTTATTTCCTGCTCCTCTGCTCATAATGAGCAGAGCATCTTATAGCAGCACCATGAGATGCTAAGGCAATTCCCCTCTCCAGTTCCTTTAGTCATCCATGGCCCTTCCTAAGTGTTGGCCTGAATCCCCTTAGATTAGCATGTCTTATCATTTCATCATCCAGGGATGTCAATCAGGAAAAGACAGTAATGATTTGTCCGGGCCTTCTGCCCAGGAAATTACCCCCTGACCTCCCTGATGAGAAACTTCATAGTAGGGCCTTGGCCAGGCATGTCCTGAAAAGCTGACCCTGTGGTTCTGGTGCATAGACCTTGTTGGGCACCTCTGCCTTGGCATGTGTGTGCATTCAAAATGGACTCATTGCTAGAGAAGGAATAGTAGGCTTCTTGGGACAAGAACCCCCATCAACTGCCCTGAGCTTCAGGCAACTTAGAGGCCACAGTTCTCTGAGATTTATTAAAATGGTTTAATTTTATTTACTGTAATGGCCTAGTGTGCAAAAGAGACCATCACAGGCATGGGGTGAGGGGGCTTTTTTTTAACTGAACTTCAGTTGTGCAGAAAAACAACATGGCCCAGAAAGCTGACAATAGTGTATAAGAAGGCAACTGAATAACTCCTCAGCCAAACGAAACACTTGAGTGAAAGCTCTCTGTTAACGATCATGGTGGGACAGTTGGCATCAACAGGACGGGTGTATGGTCATGCTAATGAGGGTATGTACTCTTGCATCTGGTTTCTCTCTTGTCCCTAACAAATAAGGATGAAACACTAACTGTGACATTGAGATGTGGGGAAAAAAACAGGAATTTGTTCATCACTCTGTCAGTAATAACACAGGAAATAAGAAGTGGATTCTCTACCACCTCTCTCCACATAAAGAATATTCAGTATCTTAGATGCAGTGGCACACACCAGTAATCGCAGCTACTCTAGAGACTAAAGCAGGAAGATACCAAATTTGAGGCCAACCTGGACAACTTGGACCCTCTCTCTCTAAGAGATAATAATGTGTTTCATCTGTGCTTGTAGGGACAAGAGAGAAACCACATGCAAGAGTGCATCCCTTCATTAGCATGACCAGTCACCCTGTTTCCACCAGCTGTCCCAGAGTGATTATTAATAGAGATCTCAGCCGTGCGTGATGGCTCAAGCCTGTAATCCCAGCACTTAGGGAGGCTGAGACAGGAGAATCGCGAGTTCAAAGCCAGCCTCAGCAATGGCAAGGTGCTAAGCACCTCAGTGAGACCCTGCCTCTACATAAAACACAAAATAGGACTGGGGATGTGGCTCAGTGGTCGAGTGCCCCTGAGTTCAATCCCCAGTACCAAAAAAAAAAAAAAAAATAGAGATCTCTTTCACTCTCAAGTGTTCTGGTTTGGCTGAGGAATTATGTTTTGTTTTTTTCTTTTAAAGGGAGTTGGGGATATAGCCAGTGACAGAACACTTGCCTAGTGTGCATGAGGCCCTACATTTGATCCCTAGTACTAAAGAAGAGAATATCCAGTATCTCAAATATATCTCAAATTCAAGACTTTCAGGTAGAATGGAGATGGAGTATGTTTAGGGAGAGGAAACACAAGAGATATACACGCACACTCCCTGGGTTCTTTGAAATGGGCTTTAATTGGTGGTTGAATTTTCAAGGATCCACTTTAATCAAGCATTCTTTTGTTGCATAAAATGACAGAATTAAAACTAATAACATAATTATAAGTTAACATTTTGAAAAACAAGGCTATTGGATTGGGGGGGAGGTCATGTGACCTGAGAGCTATTTTAAAAGGAGCAACATGTGGTCTATATTCATCTTTGTGTTTCAGAACACCTCCTTGTAGCTAGACAGACAAGACTGAGAAAACTGTGTATAATTCCCTTTATCCCTCTTGTTTGCTGCTTTAGAAAATTAGTGGAAAGTATAAAGTGTGGTTAAAAATGATGTGAAAACAAGCTAAACAAGTTTCGTAGCTGGTGACTTGACAAGGCTGTGATGGTGACTGCACAATGGGACTTTGCCAGAGGAAACTGCTGCATGAATACAGACAGCCTGAGAAGCTGACATTGCCATCAGCCAGAGGAGGGACACAGATAATGTGCTCACCACCTTCCACACTGCAGTTAAATGGGAGCAGGCGACTTAGCATGTACTGTCTTACAAGAGGCCACAAGCTAGAATTCCACTATAAAAGATTCATATTTTTAAAAAGTTATATTGGTGACTCAGAAGTTTCGTTTTGCTTTGTCGTTTCTTTTTCCTTTTCTTTTCTCCTCCCCACTCTCCTCCCCAATACCAAAGTCCCTATCAAGTATAGCCGTCCTGGGAAAGTTAGATAAGTATAGTATAAATAAAGTATAGATATAGTATAGATAAAGATAGTATGCTTCTGAAACTGAGTGTGTCAGATGGCACTCAGAAGCACAGGACAAATGTAGTGCATCATCTTGGAGAATCAGGATTACTTATTGACTTGGGAAACATTTTTCTATTAAAATAAGCACATACAGAGAGCAGAATACACTGTGTAAGAATCAATAGGAGACTTCAAAGAAATGTTCTAGGTATCAGTCTCTTTAAGCTTAAATCCCCAGCAGTATGATCTCATGTATTAACTACTTCTGCATCACAAGGTGCAGCTCAAAATCCTCTCCTGGCCTGTTAGTTTCTCTTACCTTGGGCCAAGGCCATATTGTTTTAATTGTACCTCAAAAATGCTTTAAGATTTTTCTTTTGAAATTTTTCTTATTCTTGACTTTTTATTCATTCAAATAAACTTTAAAGTCATGTGGCAAATATTTCAAAAAAAATCCTATTGGGTTTTTTAAATTTATCATTGTATTAAAGATACCTTACAGGCTGGGGATGTAGCTCAGTGGTAGATTGCTTGCTCAGCATGCAGAAAGACCAGGTTCCAACACCGAGCGGGGGAAAAAAGGTTACTAGTTTGCAAAAAAATGACCTTTATTTCATGCAATTTAGTCTTTTCCTGAACATGGTCTGCCTCTCATTTCATTAAAATTTTCAGTTTCAAAGTTTTCTAGTTTCTTCCTGCAGATCACAGATATGTCTTATTAAGATTATCTCCAGGTGTGTTTTTTGTTGCTGTGAGCTTTGCTGCTGGCTTTTCATTATATGTCCAGCATGATTCAGTGAGATGCTGGCTCCTGATGGGTGACATGGAAAGGTATGCCTATCAGAGCAAGTATATGCTTTCCAAAAACGGAAATTAAAACAAAGTAAAGCAGTTACAATTTGTAAGCTAATGATAATAATAATAGTACCTTCTTTACAAAGTTATTGCCGGGCTAAAAGAAATATTTAAAATAATTAAGCACTTAGAATTGTGCATGGCAAACAGTAAATGCTCATTAAATGTCACTTGCATCATCATTAATAGTAATGATGCCAGAGCAGTATTTTGGCATTGTCCCAACTAGCCAGGAAACATCCCTGCCTGCTTGGTTTCACCAGCCTCAAAGAGGGAACAGAGCAGTAACAGTCCACTCTGTGCCTCTACCAGCAAAGCACAAAGTCCTCTCTCTCATAACTTTCCAGTGTTGCGCGCACCTCTTCCTCACTACAGACTGCTCGGACCAGCTGGGAGCATCATAGAGCATCATAGCCCCTCCCTGGACAGGAAACAGTGCCCCCAGAGCAGAGATAAGAAAAGAATCCACTCAGCAGTCTTCCCTCAAGTCCAGCCCAGAAAGCTCACATTCAAAACCAGGTGGTGGTCACAGTCGTCGCTCACAGGGTCTGGGGGTTTCATTATGACAGACTCTTAGGTTCTTAACAGCTATAGAGTAGGGAGCCTTTGAGATTGTTAAGGCCTGGTCTGGAACCCCATGATACACATCTTGACAGAAACAGGCCATGCACAATGCTATGCACATAAATAACATTTAATGAGCCCTTGCTGTATGCCTGGCATTGTTCTTATTTAATCCTCCCAGCAGCATTTAGACATTTCACATATTTGGGCCCCTGTAGCTGGGGAAGGTGGTAAATTTTCTTTCTCTCATTTGATTTTCATAGCCACCCTATGAAATGAGCAGAAAGCAGAAGCAGCCAAGTTGAGATCCCAGCCCAGGGCTGGGTCCCTTCCCCTTCTAGGCCTCCCCACCATCCACTCCCCTGCTGATTAGCCCAGCTCCTCTGACTCTCAGGTTGCAGAGATGTGTAGAACAGGTGACTGACTACATGTTGCTTCAGAAGAGTTGGCAACAAAGACCTGAAACATTAAGCTCAGTTTTTTATTTTTTTTCTTGAATTCTTTTCCTTCCTCCCCAGCAGGTTCTTTGTCTAATGAGTGCTGGGGCTCATAATGTTTGGGGGCCATCAAGGCACCCCATCTACTTACAGTTAAGTAATCTGTGTACTTTTCTAATGGACTCTAATGCTGGCTCCTAAAGTTTAGAGAATAAAAGTGTGATCAGCTTTAATGACCAGTTTATGCACAGTAATAGCCTGATGTGGCCATATAAGCCAATTTGGGGTTCTGGAGGGACTGTAAATTGAAGCTGTTAATTGCTCTTCCTCACTTCCATTGACCAGACCCTCTCACCTGCAGCTCCCAAGTAGCAGCGTTCTCTGTCATTAGCACTGCAGCATTGATCCTAGCTGGCCTCCTGATGTGCACTGACACATTTTACAGGCCAAATAAATGCAACAGAACTGTTACACAAACATTTACGGCTTCAACTTTTGCAGCATTGATTAAGATAACTTTCTACTTTTTCCTCCCTGTGTGAAGAGAATGTTTCCCTTACCTCTCTGTAATTGCTCTTGGTTAATCCCATAAAGCCCTGGATTGTGGGCTTAAACTCTCTGCTCAGCCAATTTGAAATCATTTGGTTCTGTTTGTCAGCAAGCATTCTTGCAGTAAATAGTCCTATTGCTATTTTTATTGACTTGCATTCTTCAGTTTCCACCAGGCACTGACCACCAAAGCACTCTGAGGTCTTTTATAGGTGTGGTTTTAGAGTTAGTGAGCAGAGAGCCTTATAACCATGGCATTCATGACACTGATATTTTTACTTATGGAGTATAGTCAGACATCATCACTTAACAGTAAGGGTATGTATGTCCTGAGAAATCAATCATTAGCCAATATTGTCATTGTGGGAACATCCTAGGATATGTTTACAAAAACTAAGACAGCTACAATGCTGCTAGGTGATAAAATCTGTTAGACCCACCATCACTCTCTTTTTTAAAAAATATTTTTGGTTGTAGGTGAATGCAATACCTTCATTAATTTATTTTTATGTGGTGCTGAGGATTGAACCCAGTGCTTTACACGTGCTAGGCAAGTGCTGTTACCGCTGAGCTATAACCTCAGCCCTGGACCCACCATCTTAGGTGCAGTCCAAGGTTGACTAAAACATCATTATGTAGCACGTGGCCCTATTTGCTTGGCACCTCCTGTGTCCAAAGTACCATCCTGAACTATGCTGTGAAGTCAACTAAGGCCAGTAAAGTGTCCTCTCACCTCCTTCTCCCCTCAGTCACTGATTTTCATGCAGGGGACTGAGCAGGCACAGTGCAGGGCAGTGCAATGCCATGTGAGCACCCTGTGAATGGTCCCATGTGTGCAGAAAGTGTTCCAGGGAGGAAAGAGCCCTTCTGCAAAGGGGACCAGGAAGCTTGACCCACTGGCCCAAGTGGTGGGTGAGGTTTGTTTTTTGGGGGGTTTTGTTTTTTCTGTTTGTTTTATTTTTCATCTTATTTTATTTAATTTTTCTGCAAAGACCATAAAATCCTGTATCTGAGTGGGTATTTTAAGGGCAGGTGCATAAATCAATGGTAGAACAATGGCCTAGCATTGCAAGGCCCTACGTTCTATCCCCAACATCACAAAAATAAATAAATAAGCATGAATGGATTTTTAAAAATCTAAACCATGCTTCAGTCAGGGTGGACTTTGAAGTTGGTTTGTTGTGATTTCAAGTTTTCTTCAACTTGACTCTTTGGATTGTCCCCCAGTCGTTTGCTCTGCATGATTATCTTTGGAGGCTGACGGACCCTAGGTCACTCCTACACACACAGGTGTTTCTTGCAGGAGTGCATCTCCCACAGAGGCCCTTGTCCTCTAGGTGGGTGGACATTGAGAAGTAAATGTCAGGTTCACTATTATAATGGGATCATAGCAGCGGCCACACAGTGGGAGAATCCTGTGTTCCTGCTCCAGCCAATGCACGGAGGGTTGCCGTTAGCACACCCAGGTCCACCCAGCATATTGGGGGACGGGAGGGAGCAGACAATGTTTGTTCTGTCGCAAGACACATGTGCTGCTGAAGCCTTCAGAGGGGCCACCAGAGGGAGCATCCGTTGGACAAACAAGTGGACGTATTTGGAAAGCAATTTTGCAAGATCCATTAGGAACCCTAAATATCTTGACCTATTTACCCAGTAATTCCACTTCTAGAAACCTTTTCTATTAAAAAAAAATACTAAATGCACTAAAATATATGTCAGTGGTAATCCTAGCTTTAAGTGGAAGCAATGTAAGTGTTCATACAAGAATGATTAAATTATGATGCATCCTTACAACAAAATATACAATCATTGAAAATATCCTTTTAGAGAACTTAATGGCATAAGGATCATAATATGAGGTTAAACAAAAAAATAAGTGATGCTATCATTGCAAATTTAAACAGAAAAAAATAAGTGATGCTATCATTGCAAATTTAAATATTTTTATGTTTGCATACACACACACACACATACACCCTTTTTAAACTTATATACAAATTAACAGTCTAGGCAGAAGAATACCAAAGTATTTATAGCCACATCCCATAAAGCAATTAAGTATTTAGGGAGAAAAAGAATAAGATGTTCATAAAGTCCTCCTGTAGTTTTTTAAAGCTTTGAAATATCAATGCTATCTGCTAATGGCACCTCCCAGGTGATAAGGACATTGTTTCCATTTATCATAGGAAACAGCAAACCTCCTTCTTGGCACTGACCTTTATCTTCATTAGTAATATGCTCCAAAATTAAAATCCACAGTGTGCATTCAAATCAATGAGGAGTTGATTTAGCTGTGTGTAACAAGAAACCCAAATAATAGTAGCTTTAAAAGATAAGGGTTTATTTTTCTCTCACATACAAGCAAGCTGGCAGTTAGATGTCCAGAGCTAGCATGGCGGCTTCATGGTCATCAAGAATCCAGGCACCTCCTTTCTGTCCCCCATTCTCAGAGTGTGACTCCCATATTAAACTTAACTCATACTGCTATATGGTTACTGGTATTCCAGCCATCTGGTTCATATTCCTAGGAGAAAGGATCGGGGCAGTGTTTTGAGTATGTGTGTTTCCATATCCTTCATTCATGATGTTCTCTGACACCTCATTGTCCCCTCTAGCAGCAAGGGAGGCTAGACACTGTAGAATTCTAGATTTATACATTGACCCCCAAATAAGGAAAAGGAGAGATAGGTACAAGGCAGTGCACAGTTATCTAGCATGGTTATCTCCCATTTTAATCATACAGGCTCATAGTTCTTGCCATGACTGCAACTGTGTTACAGTGATGTGTACTTGTTTTTTTTTCTTTTGGGGGAGGTGAGGGTAGTGGGGATTGAACTCAGTGGTACTCTACCACTGAGCCACATCCCCAGCCCTATTTTATTTTATTTGGAGACAGGGTCTCACTGAGTACCTAGCACCTCACTTTTGCTGAGGCTGGCTTTGAACTCGCAATCCTCCTGCCTCAACCTCCCGAGCCACTGGGATTACAGGCATGTGCCACCGCACCCGGCCTATGATGTGTGCTTTTTGTTATAAAGAAGTCAGCGTTGTTTAGAGAACTGGCAGAGGAGCGCCATTTTGGAAAAAGCACTGGCAGAGATCAGAAGATATAGGGCTTGAGTTTTTGTTCCTCCAGGCTTTGACTTCACTGGGCCTCCATTCCTCACCAAAAACAATAAGGACAGTAATACTTGGAGCATCTCCACCTATGGGTCTTAATCTTGCTATGATTGATCTCCCCTTTCGTACTTCACATTTCTCTTGCTCTCTCTATGCTGTAGTCTTCTCTCCCCTCCCTTCTTGCTGGGCTCTGAACTGGGCCCCTGGCTCCTGCCTCTCCTGCTCTTGTTCCTGGACACTGAGATAAAGTGGTCTTTGGAGTCAGTTGTTCCTCTCACCTTTTTTTTAAATTAATTAATTTATTTGTTTGTTTGTAAGTTTTTGGTACCAAGGATTGAACTCAGGGGCACCCAACCACTGAGCCACATCCCCAGCCCTGTTTTGTATTTTATTTAGAGACAAGATCTCCCTGAGTTGCCTAGCATCTTGCTTTTGCTAATGCTGGCTTTGAACTTGTGATCCTCCTGCTTCAGCCTCCCAAGCTGCTGGGATTATAGGCATGAGCACCACCACGTCTGGCTCCTCTCACATGTTAATGGTTCTCATCTCCCTCAGGATGGGTTTGTGTGTTAGTCAGCTTTTCAATGTTGTGAAAAGAATACCCAAAAAGAACTTAGTGAAGGAAAAGTTTATTTTGACTTACTATTCCAGAAGTTTAGTCTATGATTGGTCAAGTCCATTGCTCTCTCTGGGCCTGAAGTGAAACAGAACGTGATGGTAGAGGGCATGGTGGGGGAGTGCTGGGGAAGGGGGCAAGGAGCACACACCAGTGACCCGCCTCCTGCAGCCATACCCATCTGCCTAAGTTACCACCCAGTCAGTCCATTCAGACTAGGATGGACTGATTAGGTCACAGCTCTCGTAATCATGTCACCTCTGACTGTTCTTGCATTAACATTTAGGGGGATACCTCATATCCAAACCATATGGCTCCCAAAAGCTCCTGTTCATGTCACAACACAAAATACATTTAGTCCATCTCCAAGAGTCCCAGAGTCTTAACAGTTCCAGATTTGCCCAAAAGTATAAGTCCAAAGTCTCATCTGAGATTGAAGGCAAACTCCTGACTATGAGCCCCAGTAAAAATCAAGCAAGTTACATATATCCAATGTACAGTGTCACAGAGTGAACGTTCCCATTCCAAAAGGGAGGAGCAAGGGCATCAAAAGAAGGAATGGGCCCAAAACAAGACTAAAACCAGCCAGGCAGGTAGGTCCTGCTGCTCCAGGTACAGCAGCCAGGGCATGTGGTGGCAAGACGTTCCCTCCAGAGGCCTTGCCAGTGGCAGTGCACATCAGCCTAGCACTCGCAACCGGGAACTTTTCTCTACAGTTTATGTTAGTGGCATCTCTTAACTTCAGGGGTCTCCATTCCAACTTTGGCCTCACCTTCACAGCTTCATGTATTGCCCCAGGGGCAGCCCAGAAGGGTTCCAATCTTGCTACGCTTTGCCTGGTCTCCCAGGTCTTCCTTGAAATCTTGGTGGAAGCCTTCATAACCCCCTAATTCCAGGACCCTGTGGTCCTGCAAAACAAGCACCACGCGGCTCATGCCATGATCCCTCACCAGCTGGCACAGTAGCTGGGCCTCCTGGAATTCCAGTTACAGCAGCCTCTGAGTGCCTGGGCAGCCGTGCACGGTGAAATACCTTCCCAGGCTCTCATATTCTATCATTTCACCCCCAGATGTTCCTGCATGAACACAGGAGTCGTCTTGGGGCACACCCCATCTCTAAACCATAACAGTTTGGCATCCCTGATCTACGCCTAGCCCACTTCTCTTTTAGTCTCTCTTCTCTGCCCTCCCCCACTCATCCCTCCACATCTACACTCAAGGCCCCTTGCTATCTTTAACAGTCTCTGAGCTCCAAACACATCACTTGCTTCCAGACCAGTTGCCCTTGGAGGGGCCTTTCCCTCTTTCAGGAAGGTGCTTCTCAATCACTGAACTTGCTCTTCTGAGGCCTTGAGTAACAGCCACCTCCTCTGAGAAGTCCTCCTTGCTTCCTCTGGCTAACTCATACTTTCTCTGTTCCTCCAGCCCTGTATTCACCCCTCATCTGTCAGATCAGATGTCAGGTACCCCATTGCTTGCCTGCCTCCCCTCCTGAACACTGCACTTCCTACAGGCAGGAATCACTTCACACATCCCCCAGCATACTGCCTGCTACAGGGGAGCTTGCTGATTGACTGGGGCTGAGGCTACCCTCCAGGGCTTGCTGGTCTTCTGTTCAACAAACACCTATTGTGTGCTGAAGGAGAGCACCCTAGCACTGGAAGAAAAAGCCCAGCTTCTCTGTCCATCTTTGCTGCATAGCCTCTTGCTGTCCCTGGGCTCATATTCCGTCTCTTTTTTTTTTGGTACCAGGGATTGACTTGAGGGGTACCCCAACACTGAGCCACATCTCCAGCCCTATTTTGTGTTTTATTTAGGGTCTCACTGAGTTGCTTAGTGCCTTGCCATTGCTGAGGCTGTCTCAGCTTCCCAAAGTACAGGGATTACAGGTGTGAGCCACTGCGCCCGGCTCAGATCCCTTCTCTTACGCACACTTCACTGGTCTACTGAGCACTGTTTTCTGCCAGGACTGTGTGGGGCCCAGCAACACACATGTGCATAGTCCATCGCCGCTGCCTTTGCGGGGCTCCCAAAGCAGTGAAGGGCAGTGGAGAAGGAAGGCCATATGTAGGGGCCACACAGTGTCCAGATGAACATCCTCTCCTCCATGTCTGCAATGACTGTCCCTTGACCAGATTCCCACCAGCTGCTCAGGGACCTTATACCATAGAGTCACCGTGCTGGCTCAAAGACTCACACCATGGAAGCACCACACTGTCTCAGGAATCTCATCTTTCTCTTACTATCTCTCAAAATTTTTTGAGCACCCAAAGACTATTGGAGCAGCAAGAGACTATAAAGATCACCTGGGAGTATTCAGGCCTCTGAATTTACAGATGAGGATGCTGAGACCAGAAGGAATGGAGAGCATCACCCAGCAAGTGGCAGAGCCACACTATAGCCCAGTTGTCCCAACTGTCTTGCTGAGGGTCTTTCTGAGGCTCTATCCTTTGTAACGGTGTGTCAGAGGTAGAAGATGTGGATCACTAGGACTTTCAGAGACCATGTGGCTGTTATTAGATGCGCCCAGGATGGACCCTGGAAACATGCACAATGCCTTTAGTCAAGAGAAGCTGAGAGCTGGAAGGGGCTCAGCTGGTTCAAACCTGTCTGGCATATAAATTCCTTCTCAATCCTTGCTTGCTGCTCCTCACAAGGACAGAATTTACTGCTTCTTGAGGCAGCCCGTTCCTTTTTTTTAAAACCCAGTAGGGGATTGAGCACAGGGCTTTGTGTGTGCTAGGGAAGCACTCTACAACTGAGCTGTATATCCCTGGAAGGCCTTGAACTTGTGATCCTCCTGCCTGGAATTACAGCTGTGTTCCACCATCAGCAAATTTGCATGCTAGGCCAGAGCCTGTACCACTGAGCAGCATCCCCAGTCTTCTTTTTCCATTCTGTCTTAGAAGAACTCTGTTAAAGAGTTCTTCCATACACCATCTCATGGATTGTGCCTGCTGCTAGAGGCTTCAAAACTTGGAGGTAAACTCAGCCAAGCACATCCTGCTGGTTCCCTTCTCTGAGGAATAGCACAGAGGATCTCGACTCTGACCCCTGGCCACTGTGGGTGGCAGCTCTGGCCTTTGGGAGTTTTCTCTCACTTATCTTTTTTAAAGAGCAGTTATTCATCCGAGATTGCCCAGAGAGAGGGGCCCCTACTCTGAAATCCAGACAGATGTCCTAATGTTCCCTTTCTTCACCAATTCTACTTATTCCTAAAAAAAAGCATCACTCAGGAACAGCCTTTAGAGAAAAATTGTGACAAAGACCCTTTGGTCTGGGGGAAGGACAGGCTATAGCCCTGGGTTACTGCTTGGCATCCATCTGAGACAGCAGAAGCATTTATCTAACAGAGACACTTAATTGAAAAGGACACTTAAAATAGAGGCAGGAACGATGGAGGCAGGAGGTACATGAACACAGACTGCCCTCGGCAGGGTCGGCAGCTAAGTGTTTGCATTTCCCATAATGCAACGCCTTTTCTACCCCAGCATAGACAAAACACGTGTCAGCTTTATGCTGAAAGCCTTTCCAGGTAGAAGAGGCAGTCCTAAAGGAAGAAGTCCCATCAGGTGGGGGAACGTGTGCACACATGGAGATGGCTCTGCCCCCATCCGCAACCAGGGAGCCCAGTGGATGGACCAAGGCTGGCCCCTGGTGCCCTTTCAGAAAAAAAAGAATGCCTGTGTGGGTCTCTGAGTTCTTAAAGGGGGGGTGTAGGAGGTGGATGGTGCAAGTAGCTAGCAGACACTTCTGGGGATTAGCTTTGCCCCATAGTGCAGTTTCCAGTAGGGAACAGCCCTTCCATTTAATACAGAGGCAAATAAATTTGCACTTAAATGTTACAGATGGTTTTTTCTGATGGTTCACAGCAGAGTGCCCCACAGTCTTGACCTGTGCTTTTTCTTTGCCTTCAGGTTCATATCGGCCAACTCTATTCAACTGACAAACTTGTCATTGAGAATCAAGAGAAGCCAAGGACCTAGGGAGCTGGGAACTAGCCACCAACGGGGCCATGGACCACCTTCAGCATCCATTCTGTGTGCGGGCTCGGGTCTCCCAATGCCAGCTGAAAAAAGCCTCTCATTTTGCCTGTCCTGTGGGAGCTGATAAACTGAGTCATGTTTCCATTCTGTTACAACCTTAGTGAGAAAGGATGGCTGTGCCTTCTCAGTTCAAGTGTTAGAATGAAGGACTGGAGGTCACTTAGAATAATGCTATGTATTATTGTGTCTCCTCTCCATCCCATCCCATCTTGTAGCTCATCACCATTTGTATAGAATATATACAGACTTTGTTTTTCTTGGTCCTTGACAATAAACCAAAGTGTCTCCCTTTTCTTTTGTGCCAAATAACCCCATTATGATAATGCACATTCACATCCTGCTGAGCCAAGGCCCGAAGAAATGGAGACCCATGGGCAGGATCCCACCTTGAGCTGAAAACTCCCTTTGTGTGGAGAGTGGAGAGTAGGTCAGGGTGATGAGGAACAGGATGCACCCTATAATTCATACCTGTGCCAATGCAACAGCAAAGGCCACACAGGTGTGAATATGCACCCAGAGATGGAGTGCTTTGCAGCCCAGCCACTTAGTGTGGGGTGAGGATTGACAGCAAGCCCCTCACCCCTTGCACATCAGAGTCGTCCCTCTGACAGCCCCCAGTGTGGTGCCTGGACTCTGAGAGGCGTCTGGGAACTGCTTGCAGCACTGGGTCCAGCTCTGGCTGACCATCAGAATCAAACAGACAAATCTCTCCGCACTTCCCTCCCTGCAGATTCTGACTTGGTAAATGAGAGGTGAGACAGAATTAAAATATATTCTTGAAGATTGAAGATCTCCTAATGTTTTTAGTGTTTATCAGTTTGAGGAACCACTGCTCCTTGAGTATGTTACCGATAATAAAGATTATCATTTGTACACCTTTATCCTGGAAAATACATTATTTCCAAACATCTAGAAGAAGCACATTAAATAACTTCCTTGGGGCTGGGATTGTAGCTCAGTGGTAGAGCGCTTGCCTCACATGCTTGAGTCACTGGGCTCAATCCTCAGCACCACATAAAAGTAAATAAATAAAAGTGTCCATCTACAACTAAAAATATATAGAGAGAGAAGAAAAAACAACTTCCTTGACTTTGGGAAGCTTATACAGAGCCCAGACCCTGTTAGAGTGATTCCTCATTCCCCTTTGTGCACCATATTAAGTGGATTCAAGATCATGTGTTGTGATTTGAACAGACTCATATAAACATTACAGTCCCTACCATCGCTGTGATGGTGTCACCCTTATTTTAATTCTCAGTCATGAGTCGAGCATGAGCAGTTCTGGGCCACACCCTCGTCACCATCATCCTCACCTTAGAAGTTACCCGTGCCCATGGCCTCCATATGGTACAGATTTTATTGTGATGGTGCATTCAAAATAGATGAAGCATTTAGCCATTCTATTTGGCAATACAACTTTTTCAGGATACAGTCTGGTGCACCTGTGAGACTAATGAAGCTCATAGTGGGTCCCAGATCTTGCTCTCTGAACAGTTCACTCCTGGGAGCTGCAAGGGAGTGGACCTGCAATGTTAGAATAGCTGGGGGTGACCACAGGTGACGTGGGAAATGTGATCTCCCCTTCAGCTGACCGTCACGGGCCAGAGTCACATATCCATAGTAGATGTGGCCCTTGTGCACTTTTTCCACTCTGCATCAATAATGCCATTCACCAAAAACCCCATCCAACAGCGGTGGTAGTGGATGGCACCTCTGATTTATACTTCCTTGCGCAGCTGCTACTTGGTAACCTAAGTCCAGACTTGAACCTTCTTCCCTAAAATTCAAATTGCAAGCAGAACAACTCCCTCCAGGTTTGGTCCCAGAGGCAGTCAGAGCAAACTTAAATCTTTCTGCAGGCCTTTAACAGCAGGTTGCTTTTGTGTTAATGAAACCACTTGAATGAGTTTGAATGTGCCCATGGCCTTGATAATACAGAGCTAGTCTTTGTAACTTAGATAAAATTACACATTTGGAATCTGCAGAAAGGTAAGAAGGTGAATTCCACAAACAAGTCTTAATCCTTCACTACAGGTGCAAGTCTGCCAGGCAGAGCCTGGTACTGGATACTCCCCCAAATTCAGAGGACCTAGCTTGAGTCTAGAGGTTTGGATAAAGTGGCATGTCCATGATGACTTGGCCCCAGCTGCAGGGTTTGGGGTGGAGTCGGGGCTTCGCCGTCAGCCTCGGAACTCTGCAGTTCATACAACTGTCTGAAGATGGGATTCAGGCTGGGGTCGAGGTCAATTTCAGTGTCAGAAGTTAGCAAATGAGAAATACCACCAGAAGTTCACCTCTCCTGAGGTGAAAACCATTGGCCGAGCAGAGTCATTTCCTAGAACGTCGGAAATGACATTGGACCTCACCCAGGGCCTTGTGCATGCTAGGCACGCACTCTATCACGGAGCTATACCCTAACATTTTATCATTTAAAATATTCACAAAAATAAAACAGTTCTCAAGACCATTATGAAGAAATGTTTACCTGTAGCTCTCAGTAGAAAAAAAAAAATCTTGTTATAGAAACAGCCTTTTATATGTAACAACATTGATAGGGAGAAATTTGTCTATATTCAGCAAAAGGGATCATAGGATTTTTTCAAAAGGCTGAGGAAAGTTGATCTGCATGTTAGCCTTATGATTCTAGGAATGAAAATAAAATACACGGTAAAAGTCATAAAATGCAAGAATATATTTTGTAACAAAATAAGTCACTTTTTAATTGTTCGGTATAGTATCTCTATAGAGTCTAGCCCTCCATCTCTGCAGGTTTCACATCCATGGATTTTACCAACCAAAAAATAATTGGGGAAAAACTGTGTTTATACTAAACATGTACAGACTTTGCTTAAGCAATACAGCATAACAACTACCTGGCATTTACATTGTGGTGTGTATTATAAGTCGTCTAGAGATGGCTTAAAGTCTACAGGAGGATGTGTGCAGGTTCCATGCAAACACTCTGCCGTTTTATATAAGGAATATGAGCATCACAGATTTTGGCATTGACAGGGGTTCCCAGAACAAATCCCCTGAGGATACCAAGGGACAACTGACTAAAAACTGCTACTTGCTTTCTAGATTAAGGTGCATCTTAGATACAGAGCCCAGGCTATAAATACAGCAGCTGGAAAACAGATATACGTTCAAAAAGCAGAAGATGGAAACTTCCTACACTTGGGATAATGTTCTCTTCTAGTCTGGAAACTCTTCAGGACCTAACCCATAGTCACGGGTAGGATGTCCCTTGATAAATATGGTCTGAACTCAATGTGATCTTGACAACTATATTATCTGAAGAACATTTTGTAGAGGTTCCGTATAAACGTGTACCAGCGGAGCGATTCAGAAGCCACACAGAGCAGCCAATTTGCCTGGGTCATTGGAGTAGCATGTTTGGTGAGACCCCACAGATGAAGCTGGCAAAGTTCATGCAGGTATTCATTATTATAAACAAAAGGAACAGCCCACAAGAAATGCTCCATACATCCCAAGTTGACAAATGCCTCACGGCTAATCTGGTGTTTACCAGTAGTTACAAAAGGATCTAGAAAAATGAGAACTTTGTAAAGAAAGCAATGATTGATAATGTAGCGGACTCTTTTGTTTTGGTTTGTTTTGTTTTCTGAGCATTTGCCCAGAATCTATATGGACAGTGGCTTCCCTCTTCTCTTGAAAAAAATAAGACCTTCACTTTTCAATTTTTCTGTAGCCCTTATTTAGTACCTCAGGGAGCCATTTGTGAAAATTGCTTCTTGTGTTGATATCCATGTAGGGAGTGGGATGGATTTGTCGCTTTTGCTCAGAGGCACAGTTTCAAGTCAAGACCCTGAGGAGAGAAACAAGGAGAACTCTCTGTGATGAATCTGACTCTTCTTTACCTGGGGACCATTGCCACCACAGTGGTGACAGCAAAGTTGGTGTCTTGCTATATTGAAATTAGATCACAAGAATTGTCAACACCAATAAAACTGGAACTGCAGCTGTTGGGATCTTTGTGGTCAGCTGGCCTCAGACTAATGGTGTCTGTGCTGACCACAGCGTGACCCACAAGAACCATGTGACTTCAGGCTGCATCTCCCTGAGGCAGCAAGACTTGTGGGAGAAGCTGGATCCACAGGAAACCGCTTCCTGGAAAAAAATCTGCATTTGCTTCCTTCCAGCATGACAGGCTTTCTTAGTACTGATACAGACCTCCCATCTCTCAAATCTATGTCCATATATTGTTTAAAGCATTTTGCTAGAGCTTCCTACAATTACCTACTGAATTCATGTGACTTCATCTGTCTTAAACAGTTTAATGACAATGTACTTGGTTTTGTTTGTTTGTCTCCCTATGTTACCCAGGCTGGTCTCTAATTCCTGGGCTCAAGTGATCCTCTCACCTTAGCCTCCCAAATGCTGGGACCACAGGTGCGTGCCTCTCAGCCAGGATGAGAATTAATTTTTAAATGAGCATTTCATCTATATGCATACATGTGATAAATGCAGCACATATAGGACATATGACCAAGTTTTAAATATGTCTGGGGAGGAGTGAGCAGTTTAAAGCAGAGGCATGTTGTGTGCCAGCCTGAGCCAGAGTCCCTGCCTGGGAGAGAGTCACTTCTTTGTTCAGGAGACCATCCTGTAGAACACCTGGAGAATGACTCAGTGCTACGAGAGCAAGAGAAGGGCAAAGTTCAAGAGAAAACTCAAAGGGCTTTGGGTTGGAATGAACCTAAGAGGGCGAGTTCAGTGTTAGAACAAGGAAGGGGGAGATACACATCCACAGGAGGACCATGGGCCTGGTGCATGGACACGTGAGCTCCAAATCCTGGTTCACAGAGGCTTCTCATAAGGACAGGTTGATAAGGTAGCCCCCAGGTACGGATGACCTAGAAAATCATTCATTCCTTTGTCTTCCAGCCCTGCCTCTTCTTGGTGGTGAGACCCCATGTCAGTAGCATCTCTACACTTCCGTTTCCTCACCCACAAAGTAGAGCAAATGTGTGTCTACTTTAGGATTTTAAATTCCAAGTTCATCCCTCACGGGATGTAGAAAGCACCAGACCTGGATTCTTAATTACAGCACATTTAGCACTGTGCTTAAGTGCAAAGAGCTCTACTAAGTTTGAGTTGATAAATTACCTAGGAGATGAAGTAGGGCTGGAAGGGGAGGAGGAGGAGATTCAGAGGGAGGCATCACTTCTGCCTGAGGAGGGAAGATGAGAGGCTGCGCATTGGAGCTTCCTGTGGTGGGAAAGGGAGCTGTTGAACAGGGAAACCAGGCACGTGAGCTGCAGAGCAACTCATGACTCAGGACAGCTGCAGGGGCAGAGCCAGCGAGGGGGTTGGTGCAGTCACTTAGTAGAGAGGGGACTAGGGCCTGACGGGGGACAGTGGCAATAGGAATTGGATATAGAGGAAAGAGTGGATCCAAAAGCTATTTCCAAATGACAGACCTGGTACACAGAGTAAAGAATGAGAGGGAAGCAAAAATAACTCGTGTCCTGATCCTGAAAGACACAGGGTGAAGTTCCCGTACTAAAATGAGATGTACAGCAACAACACACCTCTTCTCTGCACACACTGCTGTGCAGTGCTCTATGTCTGCATTTGGCGATGTCTTCTTGGCAGGGGAGACACTCTGGGGAGTCAGCCTATCTCATAAGAGCACCCACTTCTCTCTCTCAACAGAAGTCAGTGCTCCTGACAATACACACTCTCTCTCTCTCTCTCACACACACACACACACACACACACACACACACACACACACTTCTACACTTCTAACCACAGCTGGGAACAGGATGGACACCAGACACAAAGTGGGCCAAATATCTTCTCTTAGAAACTCAGCAACTTAGCAGTGAGAGGTGTTATTTCTCTCCAGGCTGCTTGCTGAAACTCAAGTGACATGGATTTTGGAGATGCAGGGCAGCCACCTCTCACCCATCATGTGGATGGGGAGAAGAAACAGAGATGAGGCAGAGAGAGCCCTGCTGATTTCCTGGAGCTTCCCACCTCTTGGCTTGCCACCCCTGCAGAACCCCTGCAGCCCTTAGATTCCACAGGACAGGCCATTGTCCTTCAAACCAAATCCCCCAATCTTCCCTGAAGCTGCTTGAGTTAGTTTTCTAACTTGCAGTTTGGAATATTGGTCCGTGCTGTGTTTCACTGAAATACAAGGCCTGCAGAAGGAAGCTCACATTTTTAGTAGGTAAGTTCCCCTTTGAGAATGGGACTTGATCCTATTGTCAATCCCCCAGAAGAGGTGGGTAACTAGGACTTTGATGAAAGGCCCAGGTGAGATGGAGAGGGAGGTTGGCCTCTGGTGCAGATATTAAGAGGTCTAAATTTCTTAGGGATGCACCCTCTGGAGAGACCAAGGAGATGTGGAGTCCAGTGAATGGACTCTAGAAATGCAGTCTTCTCTGTGATTGTATTTGTTGTAACACTACAGAATTAGGAGCAAGAGACCTGGGTCAGACTGATGTGGGTTCAAATTCAACCTCAGTCTTCTACTTGAGGGGCAAATTACTTAAATCTCTCTGAGCCTCAGTTTCTTCAGCTATAAATTTGGAGCACAACCTGGGTCATAGAGCTCCACTTGAGTCTGGGGGAGGGGCAATAAATATTACCCTTCTTCCTCACCCAACTTTTATACCTTTTAGGAAGTAAGAGCCATGAAGATCAGTAAAAATGGAATGTCATTTTGGCAACTGGCACAGGCCACAGGGAACAATACTGCCAAGTGCAAGAGTCAAAATAGGCTGCCAGTCAATAACGATGAACCATTCACTCCTTAGTCTGTTTCCGTTGCTAATGACAATCCCACAGACTGAGTAAGTTTTAAAGAAAGATTTATTTTTGGCTCATGGTTCTGGTCCAGGATCCAGGGGCCACACCTGGTGATGGCCTTCTTACTGCAGAGCCTCGAGGCACAGCAGGGCATGGCATGCTGAGAGGAGGAAGGCACAAGAAAACCAGCCAAACTGGCTTTCCTAACAGACTCGCTGTCAAGAAAACCCGTGAACCCATTAACACATAAATCACATGAATAGACTGACCTAGTCATGATGGCAGAACCCTAATCACCCTTTAAAGGCCCCACCTGGTCCCCACCTCTTCATGTCTTATAAGGGAGATTAAATTTCAACATGAGTTCCAGAGGGGAGAAACCATATTCAAACTATGTCAGCATCCAAAGGCAAATGACTCCACAAGGCATGTACCTTGCCCAGAGTATGACCTCCCACTGGCCCAAAAGGAGAGGGAAGAAAGTCATGATGCTTAGAACCCCTGACACGATGAGCTCATGCCACCAATCACTGTGGACACTGCCACCAGCCCAGTCACTGGGCAGCAGTGAGGAGCAGGGCAAGGACAGGTATGCTGAAACCCTCTCAGAAACCACAAGTGGAGAAGACATGTTTCTCTGACCCACCCAACAACCAGTAGTTAAGATGGAGTGAAGTCATCCAGGTAAAGACATCACATCCTATTGGGTCTAACTACATTGAAATCAGCCATTCCCTTCAACAAGAGACACGGAACTAACAGATGAGGACACCGGGGCTTCTGCCCACTGTTGCTCTGATGGGTGCCCCTCTCAGGGTGCTGTGAAACAGGATCTCCCACTCTGTTCCCTCTGCCCCACCTCTGACGGGATGTGGACACCCCATGTGCTGGAGGATGCATGTGACCCAGGTATGCGCGGTTTCCAGTTCTTTCCTATTACAAGCAACACTACTATAGACTTTCCCATATACAACTCCTGGTGCACACATGTTCACACGCTGTGCCTGGGTGGAACTTCCGATCATGGAGTTATTCCAACTCAGGAGCTATGGCCAAGCAGGCAGGTGTTCAATACAGCAGTCCCACTCCGAGGGTGTGTTGGGACATATTTGCATGTAGGAACAGGGTTAATGTGAAGCGAGGAGAGACCAGCCAGGCTCTGAGCAGCTCTGGGCTATGGGAGGCAGCAGTATGTGTCCAAAGACCGCCCCTGCCCTGCTCCACAGGGAAAGCCCACTGAAGGGAAACAGAGGCAGAGCCAGGGGGCCCACCAGCTGTCTGCTACCAGAGTTTCTCACAGTGGCAACCCTGGGGCACTGAGTTTTATTGAGGAAATTGGCATTTCCTCACATGTGTGGAGGTGAGCTTGGAAGCAGTTCCCCACATACAGGCTCTTAGGGAGCCACGTCCCCTTCCGTCTTAATCATCCCAATGTCCCCCTGTGCCTGCCATGTGGTAAGGCCCCCCTGTACACTCAGGAAAGAATTTCCAACAGGCAGACTGAGGCAGCGCTGCCCCTGGGAGGTCACAAAAAAATTACAGCCTTCTCCATTGCAGCATCTTTATGGGAACAGAGAATTAGAAAAGGATTTATGGAGGATGACATGGCAGATAGGTGGAGAATCCACCCCAGTGGAGACGAACAAGATGCAGCTTGGAGCGGGAGGAGGCAGACCAAGAGAGGGCAGCCACAGACACTGAAACAGGGGCGCCAGAAACGGAGGTGCAATGTGTCAAAGGGCACCCGACAAGCAGGAGGCCCCCAGAGTGGCTGCTTAAGAAAGGGCAGGAATAAAAAAATCTTTTGAGACAACACCTATGTTACCCAGGCTGACCTTGAACTCATGATCTTCTTGCCTCAGCCTCCTGAGTAGCTGGGATTTTCTGCCAGCTAAGGCAGAAAAATCTTTGAAGAGGCTGATTTGAAGAAATGCAGTGACTACCAGGCAGATTGGCACACATGCCACTGTATATATATATCACATGTCAGAGCAACACACACACCGTGTGCCTCCCATCACGTGGACAAGGGAAAGCTTCCTAGGTCATCAAAAAGGTTTGTCTGGTCAGCACAAGGGCGGGTGGAGGGTATTGTCATTTGTTCCCGAGTCGGAAGATTTGTTTACGCTTCCTATGTTCAGATGAAGTCAGACAATGTTTATTCTCAGAAAGAACTCAGTAAAGAGCAACGTGCAAAGCCAGAGGGAAAAGAGAAAGAGGCAGAGACCAACTGTGAACTTGGCACTTCACAGCTCGTTTCCCTCATGGCTCACAGCAATCCAAATTAGGCAGGAATCACCGTCCCCATTTTGTAAGCGTGAAAACTATGCTCACTAGGTTCAAGGGATTTGCTCAAAAGCACGCAGCTAAACAGGAGCAGAGCTGGCGTCCACTGCACGCTGGGCTACCCTGGAGCGCATGCATCATCCCCACACGGGGCCACTCCCCAGCCAGGTGTTTCTTCACCAGGGTAATGACAGGCAACGCCTTAGACCCTTCTCCACTGCCCAGTGATATGGTTTGTTACTTTGTTTATTTTTAAGGTTTCATTTTTGTTATTATTATAACTGTTTTGTTTGGGGTTTTTTTGTTTGTTTGTTTAGTACCAGGGATTGAACCCAGGGGCACTCACTCAACTCCTGAGCCACATCCCCAACCTCTTTTTATATTTTATTTAGAGATGGTCTTGCTGAGTTGCTTGGGGCCTAAGTTGCTGAGGCTAGCTTTGAACTCACGATCCTCCTGCCTCAGCCTCCCAAGCCACTGAGATTATAGGCATGCACCACCATGCCCAGCATAACTCCTTATTTCAAAATGGTTTCAAACTCACAAAAAATTTACAGAAATAGCATAGAGTTTCCCCTTACTCTTCCCACAGCTTTCCCAAGGGTAATATCGTCTATCATGATAGCACACATCAAAACCAGGAAACCAAAGTAGGTATAATGTCAGGGTTTTTCAACCTCAATGCTGAGGTTTTAGGTAAGATAATTCTTTATTGTGAGTACATGTCCTGTGCATTGCAAGATGTTTAACAGTACCCCTGGGCTCTGCCCACTAAATGCATGGGTTGACTACCCTTCATCCAAAATGCTCGGGACCAGAACTATTTCATACTTTGGAATATTTGCATATACATAGTGAAGTATCTTGGGAATGAGACTCAGCTCTAATTCAACACACAATTCATTTATGTTTCATATACACCTTATACAATGGAGCCTGAATGTCTCCCTGCTCCCAGGACTGGGGATTGAACCTAGGGTCTCATACCTACTAGGCAAGCACTGTACACTTGATTACATCCCCAGCCCCATTTTATTTTATTTTGACAAAGGGTCTTGCTAAGCTGTCTAGACTGGATTTGAATTTACAATCATCCTATCTCTGACTTTCCAGTAGCTGGGATTCACTGAACCCAACCTTTGAAGGTCATTTCATACAGTATTTTAGTACACCTGTGTTTTGACAGTGGCCCATCATAGAAAGGTCAGGTGTGGAATTTTCTGCTTGCAGCATCCCATTAGGTGCTCAAAAAGTTTCAGATTTTGGAGCATTTCAGATTTTCAGATCAGAGATGCTCAATTTGTATGTCACACCCCCTCCCCCATCCTGATCACCAAAACTATTTCCAGACTCCATTGCTTTTTACGTACCAAATTGCTTTACATTCTTTGTCCAATTAGGACTTTGGTTCAACAGTTCTTAGGTCTGACACATACAGAAAAATAGCCATGGCATTGTGCTGCGAACAGAAAGCACAAATTTTTTAAAATCTCAGAATTGAAAAGACGCTTTCAAACCACAAGGCTATTAACCACTCTGTTGAAACACAAGGGCTGGATTTTGACGACAGCAGTTCTCAGTTTAAATAAACACTGTCAAAACCCACACTCACAGAAATCTGTTACTCATGCCTAGTGTTCCTCTGGGCACGTTTCTCAAGCAAATCCTAAAAGGGAGGTTCGTGAGGTTTTATTCTCTCACCTTATTAGAAGGCACTGTTTTATATTTCCATGTAATAATAAAAACAGACCACTCAAAATAGATGCCCGCTCTGCCCCACTGATGAATAGCTGCCAAAGGAGCCCCTGGACCCCCTGAGCCTCAGTGAAGGAGATCAGATGCAGAGACAACAAAGAGATGGTCACATTTGCTCTGGTTCTGAGGCCGTCCCTCATCCCCGACTCCTAGATGGGGCTTCCAACCTCACAGGCAGTATCCCCCTAAAGCTCAGGAGTTCTAGCCACACACCTGCATATCAACCCCCAGAAGGAATATTCGACTTGGACGTTTTAGTGGTATCACAGTGGTGGTCAACTTTAAGGACATCAGGTTGGTTTCAGGTTAACATTTCAAAATTAAAATTTGTCATAAAAATCTATAAATAAATTTCAGAGTGGCCATGAAGACACTATTAGCCAGGCCAGAGGCTACAGGATGGGGAGGCCAGGCCCCAGCCCAGCTGGAGCCCCAAGACAGGCCTCCCAGCCCCCTCACAGCTCTTATAGTGGGGGGCTATGCCAGGCAGGGGCACCATGTCCTCAGAACTCAAAGCCTTTACAATCTGTCTTGAATGTATTGTTTCCTCTTCCAGAAAAACAGGTCTTTCAGGGCACATGGCACCAATACATAAATCCATCTTCAATGACTCTCTGTAAACAGCGAAGTCCAAAATAACTCAGTATTCTGGTAACAGATGCAATATCTCATTCAGATTTTTTTGTTGTTGATGAGGCGAGTAAGACTCACAAACCTTTCTGTGTGCTCTTGGTTTTTATTTCCAAAGAACATACTGTGTATTTCATTGTTAAACATTTACCTGGAATTTAATATCCAAATATATTCATAGATATGCCAGGAACCTTCAAACTCAGTTGGATGTACACATTTACATTGCTAATACAGCAAATAGAAACTCACTAATTTTGGAATCTGCACCCAATTGTGACCTACACACCACACAGGCTTCTGGATTTGTTGGCAAAAGATACAACAGCAAAAAGAAAAATCTGAAGTTGGTGTACAAAAACACAACTACTCCTTACCCAAACTGAAAGGAAGACAAATGGAATGTTCTAGACTATTTAAAGGGGTTTCAAAAATAAAGTTACCACATTTATTTTTAAATAATGTGAAACTCAGGGAAAAGTTAACTCTAATGTTATCTCTCCCTGAGAAATATGGCCTCTTTCACCTACCAAGGGTATAACAAGATGCCAATTGTACCAGAACAGCCTCCTGGTAAGTTGCTGCTATGATTTAAATCTGTAATGTCCTCCAAAGACCCATGTGTTATGGCTTAGTCTTCAGCATGGCACTATTGGAAAGTGCTGGGAACTTTACAAGATGGGGCCTAATGAGAAGTCTTTGGTCATTTGGGGTATGTCACCAAAGAGAATTGTGGGACACTGGCCTCTTCCTCTCTTGCTCCACCATATGTTCCCCACCATGATGTGTTGCCCCACCACAGTCCCAAAAGCAATAGGATCAAATGATCATGGACTGAAACCTCCAAAATTGTGAGGCAAAATAAACCTTTTGTCTTTATAAGTTGATTATCTCAGGTATTTGTTACAGTGATGGATAGCTGACTAACAGTCAACACGGAAGGAGGTGAAATCACATATCCTTAGAGAGCACAGCAAGGTGGCCCTTAGAGAAAATGCTTCCCATAAACAATCTTCCTCTGTTTTAGTGGATGCTTCTGTTACTAGTTCTGTGGATTCTTGTGCTCTCCATCAGAAGAATCAGATAAATGCACTACTGTGACTAAACAAGACTATTGGGACCTCTTGCTCCAGCAGAAGGAAGACTGAGAGAGTGCCACACTAGCACCCCAAAGAAAGAAAGAAGCTGGTTTTATTCATGTGTAAGGGCGAGAGGGGTGGGTTAAAATTTCAGAATTTTAATTGGCTTTAAGTGTATTTCAAAAGTGTTTTTCCTTTCCTGGGTGAGCTGATCACCCAGCAGTAGTCAGCTGGTCACCCTGGCACCAGATGTTACATGGCTTGCTGTTACAAGAACACAGATGGGGAGTGGAAGAAAGCGCATCATGCAAGTCACAAGTTAAGGATCCTGGGAATTTGCTGTTTGGGTGACCCCTCAACGGCTGATGTTGTCCTTGGAGAGTCATGGTAAGGGCATCCTGGCTTTAATGAAGCACCTGGTTTCTGATAAGGTCAGGTAGGTTATTTAGGCATGAACAGTGGAGGGGAAAAAACTGTGAAGGACAGGCATTGAAGTTAGGCATATGCATTAAGAAAAGTCCAGGAGTCATGAAACCAAAACAGCAGGGAGCCTTATCAGGACAGGCAAGCCTGTGAGAATGACAGCTGGAATGCCCAACCTTCCCAAGCTATAGGGAATTATAATCCCTTGAGGAAACCATCATTTAAAAGCATGAGGAAGCTTCCTGAAGCAGGCGAGCTTCAGGAAAGCGGGGCTTGGTCTGTCAGAACCTCCCCCAGCAATGGTGAGTCACAACCCCAAAGGGAGGCTATTTCCAAACCCACCATCACTCTCTCTGGGAACCAGGTCTCCAGGACACTCCCTCCCTCATCACTGAAACAATGTCACAGCTGTCCTCCAGTTGAGGTGATGCATGCAGGCCCTATGCAGTAGTCACCCTCTTCTCACTCTATTAAACTTTTGCTCACTGCTCTCTGTGTTCCACTCCAGTTCCTTCCAGTGGAGTCACAGGAAGCCTCAGCTCTGTAGTGGCCCTTAGTCAGTTCTTCACCTGTTCTGAACTTTGAATCTATACCTTAGTTTCTCAGTGACTGGAGGATGCATCCCAAGGTAATTGAAAAATTTCTCACCAGAGCACACACTGGTGAAACTGGAAGGTCTCTAGACTGGAATTCAGTTGTCCGTGGCCCGTACAGGGTGAGAAGCTGGGGCTTCCATTTTCCAGTCTTTTGGTAAACAGGCCTTGTCTGCTAACAGTTGACAGCTTCTGATCAGGGTTCTCTCTGGTGTGGCCAGAAGGTTAGCAATTACAAGTTCCTGAACGTCAATGCTTATTAGGGTAAAAGGACTTCTTTCTTTTCTTCTTACCCTCTCATTTTTATCTCTAGACCAGCAGAACAGCATGGGATCTCACTCAAGACTCAAATTGGCAGGAACTCTAATTCACACGTAAGGTACAGAGGCACCCCTCATCCCTTTGGGTCGAGATGCCCCATGTAAACTTTGCCTCTCATGCTCTGATGTCAGCATTCTTTGCTTCTGTGTTATTTTCAGGCTTGCCCAGATGGGTTCCTGCTCTCCCTATACATGTTCCTTCCATGATACCTGAACTGAACTAGGGTCTGTGCTCCAGAGGATGGAGGAGAGACAGAAAGAAAGGGACCCAGACAGGCCAGCTGCACCAAGTCTCAGGTCTCATCGAGGATACTCCAGAGACAACACAAGTTCTACCCCCTACCTCAGGGACCCAGCTTCATAAGAGGAAGCTGCTGTGACAAGCCCCGGAACATCAGGGGACACCCAAGTCTCATGGATTTTCTCTTCTGTCCACTAATGGGAAATAAGTTGATTCTAGCGAACACTCCTCCTAGAATATACGCTGTGATGGAGAAAGTTGTCCACTAGATGGCAGTCTAAACTATAATACTCTTTCAGTTAGACCTCTTCTACAGGAGAGAAGGGAAATGGGGAGAACTCCCAAGTGTACAAGCTTGTCTTCCCCTGAGGGACCACCCACACCTTCATAAACAATGCTGAGTGGAATCCTTCTGATACCCAAGCTTTAAAAATCCCCCTCACTCAGAGTTCGAAGACTTAGAAGAGGACTCTTCCCCAACACCCGCAGGGTCAAAATTATAAAAGCCCAACAGGTTCTCTGCACACAGCCCTTCCTAACATAGAGCATAGCCCACCACATCTTGGTCCAATTGCTAACCACAACTATGCCTCTTACAAAAGGAGATGGAGAATTTGGCATTACATGGATACATATCCCATTTTCAATTAAGAATCTAAAACAGATCAGGCAAGATGTAGGTGAATTTGCAGAAGACCCCGAACAATATATTGAGAACTTTTAAAATAATACTTAAGCTTTTGAATTAACTTGGAAAGACATAATTATAATGTTTGGGCAGACTTTAACCACTACAGAAGAGAAAGTGATTTAAAAACACACACACACAATTCAAACATTGAGAGATCAGATACATCTTGTGGATTAGGAATTATAGGAATAGGAATTACTAGTAAGTAGTAATAGGAATTATGGAGGAATTACTGCAGTCCTTCCTGTAGATCCTTAACTGATCTATTATGGTGAGGCAGAAGACAGACAAAAGCTAAATCATCACCTGATCTGCTTAAATGAAGGACTAAGAGGGAGCTGAATTAAGCCTTCAAACTATGCCAAACTGGCAAGATACAGTAGAGAGATAAAAAGTCCTATTTCCTTTCTTGAACATATTAAGAAGCTACTCATAAAATATATTTCTGTGAGTCCAGAGACTCTTCAGAAGGACAATTAATTTTAAAAGATAAATTTATCATTTGGTTAGCCCCAGACATCAGGAAAAAACTACAGCAATTAGCTTTGGGTCCCAGGATTCCCATTGATGAACTTGTAAAAATCGCTACCTCTGTATATTTGAACCAAGAACAGGAGGAGGAATTAAAAGCCTAGAGAAGAAAGAAGAGGGGCAAACCTGATTCACCACCACCACCACCACTACAAGGAAAATCCAGTTTCTGTTGCCCTCAAAAGACTTCCCATCCCAGCTGTGCCGCCTCTGCCAACAGCCCAGCCATTGGGAACACGATTGCCCTTATGAGGACATTCCTTCAAGCCATGCTGGTGATGTGGGCAACAGGGACACCGGAAAGTGATTGTCCTGAGGGCTTCAGGACAACTGATTGTGCCTGTACCTTCCTGGTTACAGAACGAGGAGGCCTCCAGACTCCATCACCCCATGGCAACTCCATGGCCATTCATGGGATAAGAGCCAAGGTAATGCTGGGTATTGCAGGCAAACCCTGTCATTCCCACTTGACCCAGAAGCCCCTTGCTCTGTTCTCATTTCTTTTGTTTTTATAAGTGCTAAATATTCTTTTTTTTTTTTTTAGTTGTAGATGGACACAATATCTTTATTTTATTTATTTTTATGTGGTGCTGAGGATCGAACCCAGTGCCTCACGCATGCAAGGCAGGTGCTCTACCACTGAGCCACAATCCCAGCCCGCTAAATATTCTTTATTTAACACTATACATAAAGCACACTAAAATGCCCTTCCATAAGGAAAAGACAGTATTTTAAATACAGGGAATTCTAATTAAATTGACACAGTCAACAAAAATATAAAGTAGGCCCTGCTTTCTGATCTCCAACTATTGCCTTTAACAGGCTAATGAACACAAAGTGAAACACATGTGGATTTTGCTTGGTTCTGAGACAGTGAAGAGAGTTCCTTCATATTTAAATATAAAACCAGTTTTGAGATGACATTCACCATTTGTATGAAACATTAAACATTACCAATCAGGTTCAGCCATAATTTAAAAAGGGAAAACAGAGATAAAATTTGCTGAACTGAGACTATAATCAAAACATTAATGGAACTACAAGTCAATCTTACTTAAATCAGAAATGTCCAACAAAAATATTCTGTCAGTCATTCATGATCAAAATTCTGATGTATCACATCAATTAAATGATAGTGCACATAAAAAACCACAAGACATTTCTGTTTGGTAATAAGTCTGTGGTTATTATTCATTAGTAGCTTTTTTTGCAATAAGCTATTCAGTCTGCCCTTTTTCCCTTCTTCTTAATGCCAGTGAAGATCAATTCTGTTCCAGGGATGTATTTTGGGGGATTCTCCAAATACTCCATCAGTGCGTCCTCTGCCCAGGTGCTGCCTTTGTTCTGGTTGGCATCTGTGTGAGAGAATGCAGCAGCCTGACCTGTCTTCTGCCCAGTCTGTGGGGACTTGGCCCTGTCTTGTGCTTGCCTCCTCTTTCCATGGTGTGGCACTACGCTCACTTCTGAGCAAAAATCTTGCCTTTCTCAACATCACCCATTTTGAATTCATTCTTTCATCGCTAGCACAGCGAAGGTTCCTGCTCAGAAGCCAGATGTCCCGCTCTCCTCTGTTCTCATTTCTTTCTCTGATAAAACAATTATCTACTGGCTCTTTGCAGGGAACGGGAATGGATGGAAAGGCTCCACTGAACTGGTGTTTGGCACGTAGGGCAACTGGACATTTACTCACTCCTTCCTAATAATGCCTGACAGTCCAGCCCTTCATTAAGATGACATCTATTACAGAAGAGGGGAGCCCAAATTGCTTTTGAACCACCAATTGTATTTCAGGCTTTTATACAAACTCCAGAGGGTATTTTCACAATGCCATTAGAAGTAAATGCAAACCCTGAAGTATGAAACATTAGGATACCGGGGAGAGCCAAAACAGCTTTATAGGTCAAGATTCAACTTAAAGACCTTACTGATTGCCTTAACAAGAAACAATATCCTCTAAAACTCAAGGCTCTTGCCAGTATGCAGCCTTTGATTACTAAGTTTTAAAACGGTTTCCTGGTATCTCGTAACCTTTATTATAACACCCCAATTCTAGCAGTTAAGAAGAATAATGGAGATTATTGTCTAGTTCAAGACCTGAAGATAATTAATGAGGCAGTCATTCCCATCCACCCAATAGTACCTAAACCCTATATACATTTAGGTAGGATCCCTCCAAATAAAATTGATTCTCAGTACTACATTTAAAAGATGCCTTTCTCTGCATCTGGTATGTCCCAACTCTCAATTTGGGGGGGGGGGGGAAGGAGGCTTTTGAATGCATAGAACTGAACAGGGAGGCCCAATAAGTAACTTGGACAGTACTACCCCAGGAGTGTAGGAACAATCCCCACTTATTTAGGCAAGCATTAGCCAAGTATTTAAGAGACCTAAATTTACAAGATGGGACAGTTTTGCAATATGTAGATGATCTGCTAATATGTTTTCATCCCATGAGGCTACAAAAGACCATGTAGAATAAATTTTAAACTTTTTGGACAATCAAGAATGTTGAGTAACTCAAAAGAAGGTCCAGTTGATCAAACAAGAAGTAACCTATTTAGAAGTCATTTTGTCATCTAAGACAAGGAGCTAAGATTCTTTCCCCAGAATATATTTTCAGGCTATTCAAGGTTACCATCCCCACAACTGTGGGCCTTTCTAGGCTTACTGGGTATTATAGATTATGGATTTGAGGATAGGAAGATATAGCAAAACTCCTTATGAGCCATTAAAAGGGGGAGAAAAGGACTAAATGATATGAACAGAAACTCAGACAACTTTAAACAACTCTAAAAGGCCCTCTTGTCTGCCCTGTTCCAGGACTGCCCAGGGCCGACAAGCCTTTCCAACTCTATGTAACTAAATGAAGGGCAACGGCCTTACACATTCTCACCTGAACAAAAGGAGCTGTTTCTCAGCCTGTGGGTTATCTATCCAAAAACCTAGACCCTGCTGCGAACGATGACCAAGCTACCCACACACAGTTGCAGCAACCTTCATACTAGTTAATAGAGGAGGCCTCCAAAATAACTCTGCCCCCCCCAACTGTTTACACCCAGCAAACACCTTTCTTACTAGAGATCAAAGAAGCTCTTTGGTTCACTGATAGCTGATTGCTCAAATATCCTGTTTTTTTAAAAAAACAGGAATTTTTTTACAAAGATGTAATGCTATTAACTTATCCACCCTTCTCTTGAGACCCCAGCCATCTTCAGATCCGTCCCCACATGATTGCAGACATTGTAAATCTCTTTTATGCTAGAAGAACAGATTTAGAGGATACCCCCCTCTCTAATGCAGATCACATCTGGTTCACAGATGGAAGTTCCTCTGTTCAGCAGGAAATTCACAAAGAGGGCTACTACGTGGTATGTTTAATGGAGGTCATGGAGGCAAAATCTTTGCCAGCAGGAACATCAGCTCAAATGACTGGACTAATAGCACAACCACTAATTCTTAGCTAAAAGACAAGCTACAATATATAATGACTCCAAATATACATTATTATTTCTAGACACACATGCTGCTATTTGGAGAGAAAAGGAAAATCTAAATTCTAAAAAATAGTATTGTAAAATATGGACCACAGATTTTGGAACTTGGAAGCTGTCCACTTTCCCAAAGAGGTAGCTGTTGTTCATTGTAAAGGACATCAGAAGAGAGAGACATAGGTTACCCAAGGCAATAACCTAGGTGATAAACCAGCTGAAACAGCTGCTTCAAACTCAGAGACAGTAGCTGCTCCAATTTCTACCTCACCAATAGAATCTTATACTCCCATTTATATCTTAGAAGAGAAAAAATGGTCCATGTGTAACCACTACCTTCAAGACTCAGGTGGATAGATACATATAGCTACATATAGATAAGTTAATACAACTTCCCAAAAATATTCAATGGAAAGTTCTTCAAAGATTACATGAGTCTTGAAAGTCATTTTGGCAGACAAGATGATAACTCTGTACAATTATTTACTGGACAAAGACTATCCAAGGACACAAAATAGATAATTCAGGCCTGTTGGACACGTGTCGTACACAACCTACAAAGCAAAAGAACCCCCTGTTCAGTCTCACCAGTTCAAAGACACAGTTACTATCCAGGAAAACACTCGCAATTAAATTTTACCTAAAGGTTCCCTTCCGGGGATTTAAGTATTTATTAGTCATGGAAGACACCCTGACTGGATGGCTTGAAGCTTTCCCTGCCAGGACGGAGAGGGCCACCAAAGTAATTAAGACTCTTCTCAAGGAAATTATTCCCAGCTTTGGATTCCCCAAAGTGAAAATGGGCCATCTTGTGGGTCTGAGATAATGCAAAGAGTGTCAAAAATCTTAGGCACTAAGTATTATTTATGTTCTTATTGGAGATCACAATCCTTAGGCAAAGTAGAAAGGACAAATCAAACACTTAAAACCCAACTCAAACAGCTGTCAGGAAACAGCTTTACCTTGGAAAAGGTGTTGCCAATGGCATTGCTTGGACTCAAAATTATGGCAAAGGATAAACTTAAACTCAGACCATAGGAGGCCCTCATAGGACTTTTCCTCACAATGATGTTGCCACAGAGGAGAAACAAACGCAGTTGATAAAACTTGTGACAGAGCTAGGACAATTCCAACACACACGAAAGGAATCTGAGGAACAAGCTCTCTCCTCCACTAAAGTGACTTCTCAACCTTATTCCCTCCTGGGACGTAAGTTTTAATTAAGTGCTATATAGATCACCAACCCAAGCCCAGCTATGCCCCATCTGGAAGGGGCCTCTCCCTGTGGCATTATCTACCCATAAGGCTGTCAGGGTTCCAGCTGGATCCACCATTCTTGAGTCAAGCTGTGAATTAAAAAGAAGGATCCCAATGAGACACCTGAGGAGTCCCCACCAACTACACCTGTACCCCATAGAAGATCTACAGTACCTCTTTACTGAAACGTAAGTATATGAGTTCCACCCAGGGCTCACAGACTTCCTTCTATCCCCTTCCTCAATATCAGTGGCTGAGCTATTATAAATCCTATAACAGAAATATAATTTGTAAATACAATATCCCCTTTCCTCAACATCTACTATTTTTGAAATTTTGCACTTATTGGGATTTACAGTAAACATTATCCTGCAGCTCACTGAGCTAAAACATGACTAATTTGGTCTTTTTCCTCCTTCTGTTAAGCTTTGGTTATACTGAAGGTGCTGTTTTGTAAGTTGGCAGTATGCCCAAAAAATCAATAAGACTGATGGCTGGATCTGTGGCTTAATGCCTCTTTCTAGCACCTCAGGATTGCCCTGGTGGGTTTCCCCTTTACAAAATTGACTAGCTCTGCAAAGATATGTCCTGGAGGGGTGCTGGGCTACAGATGGACACTATAAATTCTGGCTCAGTGGGATACATCTCAATGGCTTCTAGAAGACATTTCCTTTCCAGGCCGTGGCCAATGCCTCACTACTATCACCACTCTCAAACAGATAAATGTGATACTTATAGGAGCAGGAATATCTCTGGACACGGAGTACATTCCACAAATGTGTCCAATGAATCTTAGGTACACTAATGGGTATTATCTAATATTTGGCTCACTCCTCTAACTGGGCAATTATATCAAAAGGCTCCCCCATGTTGGGAGCAAAGGAATCATAGGTTAGACGATTGGGCAAATTCCGCTCATCAAGTGGAGTTTGTCTCATATCTTGACTGTCCTCACACTGTAATTTTAAAAGCTACTGACAGATATTCTACTGAGTGGAACCTATTGGCTCTGTGATCATAATCGCTGGCTATGGCTGTTTCCTGATTGGATAGGTTGTTGTGCAACTGAATTCTCTTGGATACAGGAACAATGGACAACCTCTCTAAACAGACTCACTTACATGGCAAATTTAAAACACTGGTGAACTAAAACAGTCCTCCACTTGTATGATCACCTAGCCATTCATTTATTCATTCATTTCATCATTAGAGGTTCAAGCTGTAATTTGGCATGTAGAGCCCTTAATTAAATACACAAAAGGATCTCAATGACACGGCCCAAAGAATAGACCTGTTAAACTCAGAAGTCAAAATGATCTGACAGGTTGTATTTCAAAATCAAATGGCTCTTAATGTTTTAAGCACAGCACAAGTGTTTAAACATGTGCTATTATTTTTTTTTAAATTTTTTTAGTTATAGATGGACACAAATAGCTTTATTTTTATGTGGTACTGAGGATCGAACCCAGTGCCTCACGCATGCAAGGCAAGCGCTCTACCACTGAGCTACAACCCCAGCCCCTAAACATGTGCTATTATTAAAACTGAATTTTGAGTATACAAATATTGACAATTCTGCCAATATTTCTGACACTGTCCAGGATATTAAAACTCAAGTATCACAGATGAAGAACTCAACCCCATCTTTATGAAACTGGGAGAGTTCTCTGTTTAGCATCTTCCACCCTTTGTTGGTGGAAGGGTTTCCTGATGACTCTATTTTTAATCATCCTATGTGGTATTTTCATATATAGCTGTACCCGTTTCCCCCCAATTTTTATTGGTAATTAGTACTCCCCAGCTCCTGCAAGATGCATGGCATTGTGATCAACAGACAATTATTCCTTCTACCATGAGCCCGTGGACTGCCCTTACCCACCTGGTAGAGAGAAAATACTTTAGGTTTCCTTCCCCTAAACATGGGCCCCTCTCAGCAGAAGTAGCCAGAATGAGTCAATGCCCAGTCCTCCTTAAAGAATTTAGGAATCTGGTCTTGAGGGAGAAATATCAGATAGGTTATTTAGGCATGAACACTGGAGGGGAAATGACTGTGAAGGACAGGCATTGAAATTAGGCATATGCATTAAGAAAAGTCCAGGAGTCATGAAACCAAAATAGCAGGGAGCCTTATCAGGACAGGCAAGCCTATGAGAATGACTGCTGGAATGCCCAACCTTCCCAAGCTGTAGGGAATTATCATCCCTTGAGGGAACCATCATTTAAAAGCATGAGGAAGCTTCCTGAAGCAGGCAAGCCTCAGGAAAGCGGGGCCTGGTCTGTCAGAACCTCCCCCAGCAATGGTGAGTTACAACACCAAAGGGAGATGTATTAGTGAGGGTTCTCTAGAGAAACAGAATCAACAGGAAGTATAATTATAAAAGGGGGACTTATTAGGTTGGCTTATGCAATCAGAAGCTGGATAGACCACAATGGCCATCTGCAGACTGGAGAGTTGGAAGAACCAGTAGCTGCGTGGTCCAAGAGACTGAAACCCCAGAACAAGAGGGATCAATGGTGCTACCCTAGTCTGAGACCAAAGGCTTCTGGAGAATCCGGTTTGGAAGAGTGAAGAAGCAAAAGTCCGATATCCTCAGACAATCACAGCAGCAATCAAGAACCCATTCAAGAAGAATGGAGCTTGCCTCTGCTGCTGCTTCCCTGTTCTTCCAACTTTTATTCCATCCAAGCCATCGTCCCATTGGCTGGTGCTGCCCACGCTTAGGTGGGGTCTTCATTTCAATTGGCTATCCCACATGCCAATCATTCCTAGACACACTCTCTTCCACATGCCCAGAAGCCTCTTAATCCTTGGCTTATCTTAATCCAATCAAGTTGACAATTCAAATTAACCATTATAGGACTATTTCCAACCCCGCCATCACTCTCTGGGAACCAGGTCACCAGGACACTCCTTCCCTCATCACTGAAACAATGTCACAGCTGTCCTCCTGTTGAGGTGATTCATGCAGGTCCTATGCTGCATATCACACTCTTTTCTCACTCTTTCTATTAAACTTTTGCTCACTGTTCTGGGTTTCACTCAAATTCCTTCCAGTGGAGTCACAGGATTGGGGAACTGAGGTCCTCCATGGCTGCTTCAGCTCTGTGGTGGGCCCTTGATCAGTATGATGAATGAGATGGCTTGAGAGGGAGCCAGGGAGAGGGTAGGGAAGGCACATATCACATTTTTTGTAGCTAAAAAGCCATGGGGTAAGGTCCCTGGAATGCATTTGCACTTCAAGGGTTGGGGGTTGATTGCTTTGCTTTCTCAATGTGACATTCATGTAGCTGCTTATAGAAAGTCACTTGCAGGACTGCTCAGAAAGGTCTCGATTTGGACATACACTATTTCAGGCTGTTTCTGAAATCCTCCTGCCATCAATGCTTATTCAGTTCAGAATTTTTAGACTGAACTTTCTGTCTCAGCATTTGTTAGGATGTTGCCGCTGCTTGGGAAATGACTTTAGGTAACAAGTTTCAAAGGATGAAACTAACAATAGGAACAGGATGAGTGACTATATCAGGGGGAAATATACTGTCCCAATTTCCTTAAATGTCTTATAATTACTCTAAAATTGCTTTACTTTATCAGAAAGATTTGTAGATATGAATGGATAGTCTGTGTATGTGCAGATTTTCTGGTTGAACTGGCTCTGGGCTCATAACCGAAACAGAGATTCACTGGGCAAATCTCACCTGCACATTTTAAAAGGAAGTCCTTACCTTCAGATGGTCAGCACCACTCTGCAGGAAGGGAAATCCCGATCACTGGGATGAGCCCAGTTTCCAGCTCCCTGCTCCCATTCCTTTTTCCTAATGATTTCAAGTAGCATATCCCAGATCCCAAGAGCCCAGCAGGTCCAGCAGTTCAGAGACTAGCTGGGCCAAGGCTGGACTGCAAACAGCTCAACTTTTGTCAGTGTTATTAACTCTCTTTTAACCTACAAACCTGGGTCCCATGGTGCAAAACAGTTAGGCACATTTGATTCAGTTCCATGATGCCACAAAAAATGAAGATTGCATTTCCACCCTTGGGCTGGTCCTTCCCTCATACTCCTGACTGAGAATGCCTATTGCAGGTCAGGCTCCGTCATGTGGTTCCAAGGCACAACATTCCAAAGGGATACAAAACTTCAAGAATGAAAAATCTTAGCTAAGATAAATAAAAACTATTTGACAAAATTTTTAAAAATTGAAGAAACTAGGGATAAAAGGAACCTACTTCAAAATCATAAAGGCTTTAAACAAAAAACCTAAAGCCAACCTCTTAGTGAAAGTGGAAAAACAGAAAGCATTTCCTCTAAAATCTGGGACAAGACAAGGATGTCCATTCTCACCATTCCTGTTTAATATAGTGCTAGAAATTCTAGCCAGAGCAATTAGGCAAGAGAAGGAAATCAAAGGAATTAAAAATAGGAAAGATCCTGGTGCAGTGGCACATGCCTGTAATCCCAGCACTCTGGGAGGCTGGGACAGGAGAATCATGAGTTCAAAGCCAGCCTCTGCAACAGCGAGGCACTAAGCAACTCAGTGAGACTCTGTCTCTAAATAAAACACAAAATAAGGGTGGGGATGTGGCTCAGTGGTTGAGTACCCCTGAGTTCAATCTCCAGTACCCCAAAAAAAATTAGGAAAGAAAGAAGTCAAATTATCACTGTTTGCAGATAATATGATCCTATACTTAGGAGATCCAAAAAGCTCCACCAAAAGACTTCTAGAGCTAATAAACAATTTCAGCAAAGTAGCAGTTTACAAAATCAACATACAAAAATCAATAGCTTTCCTATATGCCAATAATGGATCTGTTGAGAAAGAAATCAGGAAAACAATTCCATTCACAATAGCCTCAAAAAAAAAAAAAAAAAAAAAACAACTAGAAATAAATCTAACTAAGGGGATAAAAGACCTCTACAATGAAAATTAAAGAATATTGAAGAAGGAAATTAAAGAAGATGAAAGATGGAAAGAACTCTTATGTTCATGGATAGGCAGAATTAATATTGTTAAATTGGTCATACTATCAAAAGCAATATACAGATTGAATGCAATCTCCATCAAAATACCAATGACATTCTTCACAGAACTTAAAAAAAAACAGTTTTTAAATTCATTTTGGAAGAATAAAAGACCCAGAATAGATAGCAAATCAATGCCAAGCCAGAGAGAGAAAGAGAGAGAGAGAGCACAATGTTGGAGATATCACAATATCTGATTTCAAATTATACTACAGAGCTATGGTACAAAAACTGCATGGTACCAGCATAAAAACAGACACACAGACCAATAATAGGGAACAGAAGACACAGAAACAAACCCACACAAATACAGTCATCTTACCCTTGACAAAGTTACCAAAAGTATACATCAGAGAAAAGACAGACTTTTAAACAAATAGTGTTGGGAAAACTGGTTATCCATATGTAGAAGAATTGGACTAGACCCTGATCTCTCACCCTGCACAAAAATCAACTCAAAATGGATCAAAGACCTAGGAATTAAACCGGAAACTATACAATACCTAGAAGAAATATAGGATTTACACTCCAGCATATAGGCACAGGCAATGATTTTCTCAATAGGACTCCTAACACTCAGGAAATAATGGAAATCATGCCAAAAGTTAATAAATGAGATGGCATCAAATTAAAAAGCTTTCTGCACAACAAAGGAAACATTAAGAATGTGAAAAAAGAAACTATGGAATGGGAGAAAATCTTTGCTAGCAACTCTTACGACAGAGGATTAATATCTAGAATATATTAAGAACTCAAAAAACTTAGACCAAAAAAATGACTCAATTAATAAATAGGAAAATGAATTAAACAGATACTTCTGCAAAGAAAAAATACAAATGGCCAAGAAATATATTAAAAATGTGCAACATCATTAGGGAAACTCAAATCAAAACTACACTAGGATTTCATCTCACACCAGTCAGAATGACAGTCATCAAGAAAAGAAACAATAATAAATGTTGGAGAGTATGTGGAGACAAAGGAACATCTTCACATTGTTGGTGGGATATAAATTAGTACTATCATTATAGAAATAAGCATGGAGATTCCTCAAAAGACTAGGCATGGAACCACCATATGACCCAGCTATACCGCTCCTTGGTATTTATCCTGAAGAATTAAAGTCATCATACTGCAGTGATACACGCACACCCATGTTTATAGCTGCAAAATTCACAATTGCCAAACTATCGAACAAATCTAGGTGCCCATCATCAGATGAATGGAAAAGGAAAATGTGGTATATATACACAGTGAAGTTTTATTCGATCATAAAGATGAATAAAATTATGTCATTTGCAGGAAAATGGTTGGAACTTGAGAAATTATGCTAAGTAAAATAAGCCAAACTCAGAAGATCAGCAGTTGCAAGTTTTCAATCATATATGGAAGCTAAAGAGGAAAAAGGAAAAGAAATGTTGGAGACCTCATGAAAATCAAAGAGTATGGCATCAATCACTAGGGTAGAGGAAAGGGACCAGGTGGAAGGAGGAGGGAAGGGAAAGGGAAATACTAGGGAATGACATTGGCAAATTATATTGTTATATTGTATGCATGTACAAATATGTAACAACAAATCCCACCATGGGGTACAACTATAATGTACAATTAAAATGTGGAAAAAAACTATTGGGCTAGAAAGCCGAACAATGGAAAACTCATGAGATGATGCACGAAGGGTCCAACACTAAAGATCCAAAGATGAAATGAACAAGAAGGCTCTGCTTTATTGTGACCAGGCACCTTGTGGACAGGCTCAAGAGCCACAACATTCCAGGGAAGCCCTTGACCCTGGGTCAGGGCAGCAGGAAAGTCAGAGCAGGTGGAAGAATAGAAAGTCCTCTGGTTGGTGAATTACAATGACTATCCCCCCAGTTGCTTTGGGAAGGCTGCCTGAGTCAGGCCGTTACTCCTGGTGGACAGAGATGTCTGGTGTCCCCAGAGCTCAATGGACTCCCAAAGTCTATTGCTGACTCCCTCAACAGAATCCCTACCTCCCTAGTTAGGTCTGAAAACAAGATACCCACCTTGCTTAATAAACCTGGGGCTCTCCAGGGGGAATTTTGTTCCATACAAACTGCAATATTTCCAGCCATGGATCCAGATATTCTTTAGATACACACTATGTCCAATATTCCCTGATCCAGTGATCCATGGCACATTTGCTTGGAAGGGAACAACTAGGATCTCTTTCATGGAAGACAGGTCCATTAAACTGCTGAGAACTCAATTTTTAATCACCTGAGCTAGATATGAGTTTAAACTTGATTGCATTTTCAAGCAGAATGACCCTTACTACTCAAGTTGAGATAAATATTGCTGCACAAAAGCACCAGCTGTATTGTGGAAATTGGGTTTTCTGGGTGCGTTTTTTCATTCCTCTCAGAAAGTACACTCTTGAATACTAACCATTCCTGACTGGTTAGTATTGCCTTTTCCTTTGAAATAACTTTTTTAAAACAAAATGAAACAGCAACAACTAAAAATAAAACCTATTTTCACTTCATTTACATTTACTACAAAACATTTGCTGTGGACTAGAATATGGGTTGTGATAGATCACTTGCCCAGCATAGCACTGGAAAAGCTTGCTATTAGTCTACCAAAAAAGTTGGCACTTTATAAAATAAAAGACACTTAAAAGCATGGCCATTGCTAGAACTTTGAAAGTTGCAAGTTATCTGCAGAAAGATTGGGCTGTTCAAAACATTTACCAAATTCTAAACTTTTGAAAAGCTGTTCTCCAAGATTTGGGGGAGAAGAACAGCTGTATTTCTTTTCCTAACAACCATGTTGGATGTTCATTGGGTTATGAAATACATACTTTAAAAACTGATTGTCAACCATATATTTTTAAATCAATAAGAATACACAATGTGTTGTACATACATATTAAAAATCCATGTCTTGGGCTAGCAATGTGGCTCAGTGGTAAAGTGCTTGCTTAGCATTTATCAGGCCCTGGATTCAATCTCTAATGCCAAAATAATAACAAAAATAATAATTGATAAATAAAAATCATGTCTTAATCTATTTTACTCTAGATTTGACAGGTACTATTTTAAAGAGTCCTAGATAAGAAGACCTCTATTTTGATCATTATATTGGGCTCCTAATTTTAATTTAATTTATTTATGTGGTCTGGGAATTGAGCCCAGGGCTTTGCACATACTAGGCACGCTCTCTACCACTGAGATAACCCCCCAATCCTCTAACTTAATTTTAAGTAATACAAAAATTTAAATAATGTGTTATGAACATACAAGTCAGCATTTTCAAATTGTTATAGGCTTATGTGTTATCAATATTTTTCAACTAAAATGTACTTACAAATGCATAAAAAATAATGTAATTAGGCATTGTTACTAATAGAATAATGCACTTTTAAGAAATTTTGTATCAGACCTGAGACTAACTGGAGATTCCATGAAAGATGTTGACTGCTTTTGTATTTAATAACAAAACCAATGATATTACTCTAATCACTTGGTTATTTTTATTATTATAAAATACTCTACAAAGTATACATGGATTTAGTATTCACTATTTCACTAATGTGACCATTTTTAAAAGTGTACTTCAAGTATAAATTATAACTCATTAACTCCTGGTGGCTCTCTGTCAATAAATTATTTAAAAATTTCCCCCTGATTACTTAACCTTGGGAAACGCTGCCATAGTCAAAGGGAATTCTCCAATCCAAAGTTCATACCAAATATTTTTATAGCTGTAGACATTCCACTTAAAGGCAAAGAAGGCTGGGGTGTAGCAGTGTGGTAGACCATATGCTTAGCATGCACCAGACTCTGGGTTCCAAGCACCAAAAATAAAATAGGTAATGAAGGCAAAGATATCTGGCAGATTTTGTAGTTTGATGCTAATTCAGATAGGTGTTTATTTCAGTGATTATTTTTTAGGTGACAGAAAGCAGCAGGTAGATTTCCTCCTTTCATTAAGGTAATAATTGCTTTTTGTGGTGCCTTAATGTTTATTCTAACCAAGATTATTGAGAGGAACAGTTTTATCTTTGCCCAAAGGAAGCTTGTTTCTAGGCGGCAAAATTTGATAAAAGGTTAACTGCCTCATTAACCATAATTCTCAGCATATAGTGTTTAAAAACACAGAGAAAGAATTGACAAGCTTTCTATACAGGACCAGGTGGGAAATACTTTACACTTTGCATATGGTCTTTGTTGCTTCTACCTAACTGTGCTGTGATAACATGAGAATAACTATAGGGAATACGTAAATAAATGTGTGCGGCTGTGTTCCAATAAAACTTTATTTCTGGATGTGCATGTTTAAATTTCATATAATTCTCATGGCAAAATAGTATTCTTCTCTTGAATTTTCCAACTATTTAAAAATGTAAAAACAAAACAGACTTTGGGCCAAATCTGGTCAATGGCCCTGTTCTAAACAAAAACCTCCCTTCTTAAACATTACCATTCCAAAACTAATTGATTGTGCTAGCCTTGCACTGGAAAACTTTAAAAAATATCTATTTTTAGTTGTAGATAGACACAATAATTTATTTTGTTTATTTTTATGTGGTGCTAGGGATCAAACCCAGTGCCTCCTACATGCTAGGCAAGCGCTCTACCACTGAACTACAACCCTAGCCCTGGAAAACTTTTTTAAAGTCTAAATTACCAAAGAAGGGATTGTCAAGGTATGAAGGAATTAGGTCCTCACCCAGGATGCCCACCTGCTGGCTCATACAGAGCCACATCACCCTGGTATACACAGGCACCTAAAGCGAGTGACCTTATGCCTATAATGGCAGTGCAGAGTGCCCATCTGGTTCTGAGCAGCATTTACGTGCTAGGCATGCTTTATCGTTCATTAAGTCACCACTCCTCTGTGTGGCTCTGCCAGGGACAAAAAGCCATCCCCTACCCCCTGCACTTGGAGTCCAGCCCCAAAGAGCCCAGCATCTCTGACTGCTAATGCCCCAGTGGGAGTCTGCTCCAGTACTTGTTCTGTCTGTACAAAGGAGGCTGGGAGGAGTGTGACAGGTCCTTGAAGCTCACAGCTAAGTCCTCCTCTAAGGCTTACTTTGGCATTTTAATTTACCAAACGTCTTATTATGGCAGGGGAATAGAACACTTTCTACAAAACATTTCAGAGAGCATTTTTTCACAATTGGTGAATCTGGGCCCTTCTACACCAGACAGGGAAATGTGTGAATATTGTTTAACAATTGTTAAAGTGCGCTGAGTAAAAAGTCTCCTGACTGCCAAGGCCTCCCCAGACCCTCAGGAGCTAAAATGTAAAGTCCAGCCTAAAAGGGTGTGCGATGACCTTTACTTCTTAAAAGGGCATTTGTACACAATCACACAAGTAAATAATGTCAAGTCTGGGCAATCATTTCCCAGATTCTATTTAAAAGAAAAGGACAGTCTGACCCAGCCACCACCCAGTTTTCTCTGAGAAACAGACTAGGGTATTTAGGCTCCACGCGTGCACCTTCCCATGGTGCGCAGTGGTAGGGCACTTTGTCCTTTTCCTACTGGTCTCCATGGAGCTACAAGGGCGAAAATATGACATCTCTTGTTATAAACAAGTCATACAGACACAGTTGTAGTCGCGAACAGGAGATAAGGAGTTGAGAGGTTTTTCTTGGAGTTTCTGCTCCGGGACTTGGGGATTTCTTCCCATTCTGACTCAGGGAAATCTAAAGGCCATCTAGGAAGGTGGAAGCAACAAGAAAATTGAGACTAGAGAAGTTTGGAGCATTGCCCAGTTTCACAGGGCTCGCTCCTGGATCGGCCTGTGATTCCAGTTTACAGTTTAGCGGTTCCCTCCTTTCGCTCCACGCCCGGCTCACTCCAGATCAACCACGCTCATCAAAGCGTCCCAGCAAGTGCCTCATATGCAGCTGCCTGAGCTGGGTTGTGCAGGTCAGCCCCTTCCCTCGGTCCTCAGAAGCCCTTTGGGCTCAGTGTGAATTCGTGGAGCATGCGTAGCGCAGTGTGTAGTTAGCCCCGGCGTTGTTGTCCCAATACTCGCCCTGCTCACACCGGTAGCAGATTGCAAAGTGGATGGAGACATCCTCTCCTTCCTTGGGCTGCAGGCCCGGGGGTAGGTACAGCGAGAAGTGGAAGAGCTCTGCGCCCGGCTCCTCCTCAGCATCCCCAGACCCTGTTTCAGAGGCCCCCGACGGCGCCTGTGTCGGCTGCAGCTCCGCTGGCACGTCTAGGAATGTGCGCCACTCTGTAAAGGTGTAGCGCACTGTCACAGCCCTGGGCCCAGGGCAGCCTAGCACCCTACCAGAGCCCGTCACCTCCGTGCCCAAGGGTGCGGAGCATTGCACACGCTCCAGGCACACGCGCTGCTGCTTCAGGCGCTCCTCAGCGACGCTGTGTCCCGGGAGCTGGAAGAGGGGCCGAAGTCGAGGAGGCGGCGCCGGGAGGGACGAAGGCGCCTTTGCCACCGCCAAGAGGTCCCCAAGCTGCTCCAGAACCTCGGCACGGATGGGGAAGCTGCGGAGGCGCGAGAGCACGGCGGGAGGCACCTGTGGCTCCTCTGCCTCGCTGAAGTGCTTCACGCTGGCCAGGCTTAGTCCCAGGGAGTCGGCGAACTGCACCCGCTTCTTGCCGGGGCTGAGCAGGGGGTCCTCAACTGGCCCACCGCTCTCCGCGCCCAGCCGAAAGGCCTGCTGCTGCTGCTGCTGCTGCTGCAGGAATTTGGCCGCCTCCAGAATGGGGTCTGCCGGCAGGGAGAAGGAGCGCGCGCGAGGGCGGCGCCACTCCAGCGGCTCCTGCTCCGGAAGAGGTGCCCCCTCCTTCGGTAACTGAGGCCTGTCTTCGAACTGAACATCAGTGCCCGAGGTTTCCGAAGTGCCACTCTCCACGCAGAGGACCTCCGAGGTCAGCCGCCCCTCCACGGGTAGGGGTTCTGCAAAGGGCACAGGTCTCCGCGCCTCCGAACTTTGTCTCTCGGGAGACTCCATGACACCATCAGGACACCGGACTTGTCCTGCCGCGGACACCCGGCTCAAGAATTCTCTTGAAACATCTCCTTGTGTAGTTGCAGAAGTGCGCAGCGCCGCGGGTCCACTCAGAAACCACCAGCTTTTAGCTGCTGCAGCTCAGGACGCAGTGGGAGGAGGATGAGGGCCTGGGGCCGGCTCCCGAGTTGAACCTGCCCGCCGCGGGGGAGGGTCAGGGCCGGGGAGGAGCTGCCACTAGAACACCTTGAAGCGTGTTTCGGAATGCACAGGTGGACAGTGAGACAAAGATTTCTGAAGGGCGCAGGCTCCCGGTTCCCGTCTTTTTCCACTCACTCCCGGCGGGACTCGGGTCTGTTCCACCTCTGGAGCGTCTCGGGTGGAGAACTTGCGCTCAACTTTGAGAGACCAGAGCATGGACAAAGTATTCTTGCCCATGAACTTGACCTGACAGCTCTGTCACCGGCCTGGGGAGTCCTTGTTGCATGCAAACTTGCCTAAAGGGAAGCTGGAAAGCTGCAGGTCCTGCTCGGCCCAAAAGTGAAGGGTGCATCCCTTCCCCAAATTTAAGGGCGCCCCCGGATCTAATCTGCGCGCTTGCCTCTGGAACTGTAGCCCCTACCTACCTGCCCAGTGGCGGCACGGGTGGGCTTGGGTTACGTCTGAGTCGGGGCTCTTGCCCGGGCGAGCAGGAAGCAGACGCAGCCGTCTGCCCAGAGCTGCGGGAGGCCATTCGCTCCAGGCCGGCGAGCACGTCCCCGCCCCTCCCCTTGTCCCTCCCGCGAGTCCGCTGTCGGGGCTGACTAGGGAAGCAGCAGAGGGGGGCACTGCGGGTGCTGGCACCCACGTGGCGCACACCGCCTCCCACCGCCGCCGGACGCTTTTGTCACAGTCCGCAACTTCACCAGCTCGCCCGCGGAAGTGGGCGCCTGACTCTGCCACCCTGCTGATCCGAGGCCGCGACAGTCCTTTGAAACCGGCCAAAGCCAAGCCTGGGATGTGGAGGGGTGGATGAGCGCCTCATAGTATCTGGGGATTTTGAGACTTCCAAAAATAGTATTTTTTGTTTTGTTTTGCGTTAAGGCCAGTTTTACCTTAACTTGACACTTGAGCGCGCATCAGCACCACTGGGCAGGCTCTTGGGAGCAGATCTCAGCTCCCCATCCCTACAATCTGCTTCAGTAGGTCTGGAGTGGAGCCTGAAAATATTTCCCACAAGGAGGTGCTTCTGCTGGGCTCTGGGGACCATATTGTGGGAACTGTTAATTAACCTATATGGATGTGTGTACAGTTACTTATATGAAAGTTGAGATTCTAGAAACATTGATCCACTGCTCAACTAATCAAGAAACATTAAAAAAGCAAAGCTAACTTACCTAGGTTATTTAACGAAGGCTTAGTTAAATAACCTAGGTAAGGTTGGGCAGATTTAAAGGGGCGGGGTTTTAAGCACTCAATAGGGGAGGGAACAGATAAAAGAGATGGTGAGTGGAAGGTTATAATAGGATCATTATAATAACTAATAATTTATTGAGCATCCACTGAATACCCCATCAGTGCTGAGGACTTTTTCTGAGCCATCTGATTCACAGAACAACATTGTGAGGTGAAAATCATATTATCCTATTCTACATATGGGATATAAAGACCTAGAAAGAGTTTTCATTGACCCAAGTCCCACAGTCTGGTTGCCGTGGTGAATCCGTAAATTAAAGGGAAGACTTCTACCATTATTAGTAAGGCTGATCTGAAGGTGGTTTTATGAGAAAGGGGTCCTGTTGGTCCTCTTGCTGGGATCATTTTGTGTCCTTTATGGAACTCCATAATTACATCTCAACTGTGTGTGGGGCTTAAAAGAAGTTCAAGATTCGCCAAGCATATCTTCCTGGAACAACTGCAGGATTTGGGGAAGAAGACAATCTTTTTACATTTAAATAAACATTGATGTATAAATATATGTATGAATCTGTATATATTTATATGTGTGTACTTACATACATATAAATATATACAAATATATATAATATAGTAGTTTAAAAATATAGAACTTCACAGAGATTTTGAGGTTGTGGTGACTCTTTGGTGTATTGCCATCATTGGAGACATGTCCATTCCACTCTGCAGCCAGGACTAGAGGAGGAAAGTGAAGTGTTTAGAAGACAGAATTTAAGGAGGCATCACTCCCAGGGGTACACAAGTGTTCTGGTCCCAGCCCCAGCCTACCCTCCTCTCTTTGGTGGCAGCGTTAGAAGTCTCCACCCTCATGGAGCTCTCGATATATTGGAGGAGACCAGCATTAACACAAACTCAGCCACTTTAGCACAAGTGCAATCTTGCAAGTTAACAGGACTGGAGGGAAGAAATTCCAGCCCATTCAAAGACTCTGTGTTGGAGACAACGTGGAGGGAAAGAACTGGAAGAAGGCCATTGTGGCCCCAGGACAGATAGCAGGGTAATCCAGCTGAAGAATACAAGGGCAGAGAGGGGTCAGCTATTCGACCTTGAAGTCACTGGACAGTTTTAACTAGTGGGTGTGAAAATCCAGAAATAAGTTTTGAAAAGACCATTCTGGATACAGAATGAAGAAGAGTAGATTGCTGGGGACAGAAACAGTGGTGAACCTGATAGGAGGCTATTGCAGTCACCGTATTGAAACATGATTATACCTAGACTGAGGGATAATGGTGAGATGGGTAGATATAAGAGCCATCTAGATGTGAAAACCACATCACACACTGGATTCACACGGGGAAGGAGAGGGGGAAGGAGGAACATCTTAGGATTTGGACTTAAAGTATTGGGTAGAAGCAGTCGGTAGTCATTGCGGTGGGAACTACCAGAAGAGGAATAGAGGGAGGGCATGACTAGAATTCCATTTTGGGACAAGTTGACATTAGGTTCTTGGGTTCCTTCTGGCACCAAATGTTGCCTTGTCTAATACCAATTCTCTCATTCTCCAAGTAGAGGCCCAACAATTCAATTATAAGACTCTCTTCCTGGAATTAATGTCAGATTCCACAGGTTAAAAGCCCACAAAACTACCTCAATTTTAGATGTCAGGTGCAAATGAGGTGCCCAAGTTACCCACATTCTTACCTGGCTAACTGGTAATTCAGGAGTTCCCATGATGTCTTCTTTCAGTTTTGATAATTCAGTAGAATAATTCACAGAGTATAAGAAAACCCTTGAGTTTGCCGGTTTATTATAAAAGGTAAACCAGGAAACAGTAAAATGGAAGAGACCCGAGGCCGGGATGGGTGTGGAGCATCCATGGCTTCTGCAGGCCCAACTCTCTCCCAGTACTTCTATGTGGTCACCAACCTGAAACGTCCACAAACCTTATTGTTCAAGAGTTTAGGAGCTCAATCTCCAGTCCCCTTCCCTTCCTAGAGGTCAGGGCTGGGACTGGAAGTTCTAGTCTTCTAATCACTTCTTTCTGGTCACCAGTCCATCCTGAGGCTCTCTAGGGTCCCCAGCCTAAGTCACCTTATTAGCATAAACTCAGGTGTGATCAAAAAGGGGCTCTTTATAAATAACAAAAGATTTAGTGGTAAAAAGAATAACAATAACCACATGAGAAATGACAAATCTAACACTCAAAGATTCCAAAAGTTTTAGGAGTGCTATGTCAGGAACTGTGGGCAGAAAACCAAATGTGTGTATGTTACTGAGCCGGACCCATTTGGCCTGTCATGCCCCGTGTCCATCACTGAAATGATGAGTTTTGTAAAAGACAGTTTACTCATGAAGTTAAACATGAACAGGGAATTCCAAGTCTCAATTCTGCCTCTCCAAGGACAGAGGTTTTTGGGTACTTATGGGATAAAGAATCAGAGTGATCCAAGGCATGAGGAAAGTTGATTGGAGGTGACATCATTGATGGCCCATGCATAACACACATTCAGAAAACGGTGGCATTAGCATGATCTGAGGACAGAGCTTTCAGCCCTCCGACATCAAAAGGTCACCCACCATACACCTGCATAGGTCCAAGTGAAGAGTCACTTGTTTCAATAACAGTGGCCTTCAATCCTTGAAAAGTAACCTAGGTACCTGTTGTCATATCCACACTTTAGAGGTGTATCTCAGCACAGCTAGCGGGAAGTTGACTCTATGTCACTCAGCTCTGTGGCCTCCAGAACCAGTGCTTTATAAGTCAACTCAAAGCAAGTAACTAAAAGAAAGTGAAGCCAGTTACAAATTTTCCCTCAGTCTTATTGTCTAGAGCTCAAAAAAAGAGGAAAGGAACCACAACACAACTTTGAGCGACTGTGGCATGTCAAGATCAGGAGGAGAGGGATGAGCCTGTGAAGGGGCTGAAGAATGAACAGCCTGAGGGTAAGAGGGAACAGGAGAGAGTTGTTCCCTGGAGGCCAGGGGAACGCTTCAAAAGCAGGAGTGGAGAGCACTTTACTCAGGGTCCATGGTGACTTTGGGACCCTCTCCTTTTTTTTTTTTTTTTTGGTACTAAGTATTGAACCCAGGAGTGCTTAACCACTGAGCCACATCCCCAGCACTTTTTATTTTTTGTTTTTAGACAAGGTCTCTCTAAGTTGCTTAGGGCTGTGCTCAGTTGCTGAGGCTAGGTTTGAACTTGTGATCCTTCTGCCTCCACCTCCCAAACCACTTCCCTTGCCTCTTAAAAGGCGTGGAAGCCATGGTGGTCTCTGGCTCCCATCCCACATCTCTGCTTTGGCTCACCTGGTGAGGCACATGGCTTCTCTCCCAGGTTTCAACCCAAGACAGAGGCCAGGTGTTCTCTACTGTAAGGATCTGGATCCCTGAGGTTAATACAGACAGTCCCTGACTTAGGGGTACTTCAACTTTCAATTTTTCATCTTCATAATGGTGTTAAAGCTGCACATGTTCCTTAGAAACTGTGTATCAAATTTTGAATTTGATCTTTCCAAAGAAAGAAGGGAAACATTCAATGCCCTCCAATGGCTGTGTTGCTAAGCTAGGATGTGTACTAAATGAACTTTCCACATGATATTTTCAAATTGTGTTAAGTTTATCAGGATCTAACCCCACTGTAAGCTGAGGAGCATCTATAGCCAAATGCTGCAATCTGCATAACGTTTTTTTTAAATAATGTTTTTGAAATTTAGACTGGATAGTCTACACCCCAGAAATACATTTAGTCCTATTTCAAACATCATGAGCCTCAGTGCCAAAATATTTACTCCAGGCAGAGTTTCCAAGCTTTACCATTGGTTCTAGTTATGTATTGCTACCTAACAAACCACCCCAGACATAACTGCTTATTAAGATAGCAACAGCATGAATGTGCACATTGAGAAGGACCCCCTCTGGAACAGCTTTACTCTTTTCCATTTGTATCAGCTAAAAGGCTGGAACTGGGATTGTCTGATCATCAGATCTGAGGCCTTATCTGGGAAATCTCCAACATTGCAAGTTAAGTAATTCGAAAGGAACTTTTACCTTTGTATTAAAAACAAATGGCACTAGATCCTTCCTTAGTGACCTACCAATGCAATGTATCAAATCAATGCTGTGGTCTGATTCCATAGGTGACATTCTCAAACACTGCCCACACACCCACACACCCACCCAGGGAAGGCATTGTCATTCCAGCACAAACATTTGCCCATCACCAAATGTTTCAGTTGGGTCACAGGCCACTCTTGTGCAAGCTGGGATAGTTCAATTGTTCACTTGATAAGTATTCTCAACATGAAAAATTATAAATGAGAAGACCAAAAACCTGGACTACTTGGTCAGAGGACAAACCAAGCCTCATAAATGCCAAGCTAGACCACGGCCTATTATGTCAGATATTGTACAATCTGTTCTGCTTTGCAAACTGACACGGAACATGGAGAATGCAGGTGTGCATTGAATGGTCTTGACCCATTCAAAGGTCTTGAAACAACTGACCTGGAAAATTGTAGGTTTCACTCTGACCTTGTCTGTAAGTGGCACTGGGCTTTTAATTTTATGTAGCAACAAGGTCTATAAGGAGTTTGACCTAAATGATCAGGATGATGTGGACTTGGTTATAATCTTATCTTATTGATTAAAAAGGTATATAAACAGATTAGCGATGTATAGTATATAAGCAGATTAGGGATGTAGCTCAGGGGTAGAGAGCTCGCCTAGTATGCATGAGGCCCTGAGTTTAATCCCTACTATTGCCAAAAAAAGAAAAAAGATATGTAAGCTCTCAAATCTATTCACATCTCTGAGTTTTCATTTCTTATATATCATTACGTTCTGAATATTATTTGTGTCCCCCAAAACTCCTGTTAACACAGGAATATTCAGAGGTGAAATAATTAGATTATGAGAGTACATCCTAGTTTGAATGGACTGACTGGGTGGTAACTGTAGGCAGGTGGGATGTGGCTGGAGGAGGTGAGTTAGAGGGGTGAGGTCATGCCCTGGAAAAGTACATCTTCCCTGGGGCTCCTCCCTTCAGTCTCTCTCTCTCTCTCTTCCTAACACTGCCATGAGCTGAGTTTCCCTCTACTGGGTCCTTCCCCCATGATGTGCTGCCTCACCTTGGGCCCAGAGCAATGAAATCAGCCATCTATGGACTGAGACATCTAATACTATGAGCCCCAAATAAGCTTTTCCTCCTCTAAGTTGGCTATTTTGGTAATAGTGACACAAAAGCTGACTAAAACATATACGAAGGCCTCAGAGTATTTTTCACAGAAAAATATTCTCATTAAATAAAATTTATATGCTTTTCTTCTGTTAATCTGCTTTTTATAAGTTTAAATCTCAGGCCCAGGCACAGAACACAAGAGTATAGAGGAAAAATCTTTCCTTTACTATCTATGGCAAAGTATTTTTAAAATATTAAAAGTGTTTAAGTATTTTTAAAAAGGAGAAGCATTTCAGAACATTCCTCTAACACTTCTTTAGCTTTCTGAAGCAGATTAACTTGCTTAAATTAAAGTCACCATAATTTTTCAGGGGCTTAGACAAAGCAATGGAAACTTTCAAGAAAAATGCCTTGAGGGGATCAAATACTATAGCTCCTTAGGCCCCATTTATCAGCACAACTGAAGCAGGGCGAAAGAATAAACTTGCAATGAATTTGAAAAAACATGACCCTACTTGCCTGGATCATTTTTCTCTCACATATATGCCTTCTAATAGAATCAGGGAAGTTTAAGAACTCAGAAAATAAGGGCCAGGAGAGATTGAAATGATTTGTTTAACCAAAGCCGTTTAGCTATCCCAGAAGAGACAGGACTGGAATGGCAGCTAGAATGGCTATTGCCTGCTGCTCTCCAGATACTGCTTGTGACATTTCTTATCATCCTCACATGGTCCTGTAGGACGGTATCAGTCTTGGAGGCTTTAGAGAGAGGAAATGAATTACTCTCATTACCCAGTACTGTGGTTTAAATGTGTCCCCCAAAGTTCGTATGTTGGAAGGTGAATCCCCAAATTCATGTGTTAAATGGTTTTTGGAGGTAGGCTTTGGGGAGACAGTTAGGATTAGATGAGGATGAGGATCATGAGGATGGAGCCCCCATGATGGCATTAGTGGAATTATTAGAAGAGGAAGGGAGACTCGAGTTTTTGCTCTGTCTCACCAAGCGATACCTCCTGTGATGTTGTGATGCAGCAAGAAGGCGATCACCAGATGCTGAGCAGATGCAGATGCCACAGCCATGCTCCTGGGCTTCCCAGCCTCCAGAACCATGAGCCTAATCAACTTCTGTTATTTATAAAGTATCCAACCTCGGGTATATTGTTATATTTGCTCAGACACCCAGGTGGAAAAGGAAGGAGCCAGGATTTGAACTGAAGCATGTCTGGCATTGTGTAGTCCACAGACTGATCATCCCACTGCAGCCCTCTCTAGGATCCCACTAAAGACAGGTCATTTTCTATTTTTTATTTATTTATTTTTATTTTTTAAAATTTATTTATATAACAGTACCAGAGATTAAACCCAGGACATGGAGCACACTAGGCAAATGCTCTATTATTGATCTATATCTCCAGTGCTTTCTAAAATTTTTTATTTTGAGGCAGGGTCTTGCTAAATTGTCCATATTGGCCCAAAGCTGTAATCCTCCTGCCTCAGCCTCCTGAATAACTGCGATTACAGGCATAGGCCACCATGCCCAGCTGAGAGTGGCCATGTTGCTTTTAGTTTTTAAAAACAATCCACCCAGTCAGAAAGGGTCTTCCCAATGTTGTATAACCAAAGGAATGGAGAGTTAAGAAGAAAGATTTTAGGCTTAAATTATTTTGTTCTTAATTTCTTTAGTTTCTCTTTTTTGTTGTGCTTATTTTTCTGATCAAGATTTAAACATGATTTGCATGGGGTAACATACATTTCCCAGAGCTGATTGGCCTAAGGATCAAAAAAACCTCTTGTCTGAAATGAACAGTTGTCTAAACTTTAAATTTAAAAAGGAATACTAGAATTTGAGGTAGGATGGAATAAATAAAAGGTAAAAAGGAAGGACAAGGACTTTAACTGTAACCTGAGAGCCATGCTGACTTCTTCCCCAAGTCAGTTCTTCTCAGGCCTGTCACTCCCCAATTTCCAGAAAATCAATGGATCTTCACTTACAATCTTAAGAGTTACCATAACTTCACTCACTTATGAATATTACCTTTGCACTGTAATAAATTGATTAAGCAAAGAGAGAGAGGATATTTTTAAAAACCTACAATCTAAACACTTTCCAAAGTTGTCTACTGATCAGATCATGGAGATCATGACAGTGTCAAGATCCTGAAAAACTGCCAGACCTCACTAAACCATCTTGTGATCACCACACTGATGGGTCCCTAGGTCCCTTCCCATGCTTACCCCTCACCAAGTTTCCTTTAAGAACCTGAGAACCCCTATAGCATTTTTCACTCTCAAGATGGCCCACATTCTCCCTTGAATGTGTATCTGCTTTCCTAAATTAATCTCTGTGCCTCAAACTGAACATGTCCTTAAATTCATTTCTGTGACATTTGTCAAGAATCCCACTTATCTGAGTTGGGGTTCCTCTCTCTGGGAACTCCTCAGACTTCCTCCAGTGACAAATCTAGTGGACTTCCTAATCTATTAACACTTAAAATTTTAATATATTAAATTTATATTCTCATATAGATTTTATGGTGCATTTAAGTCATTTCAGTTATATTTTAACATTTTTCTGATTTGACTTTGGATGACTATACATACCAATTATGGGAACAAATATTAAAAAATGTGTCAAAACTATGTTCTTGATGTATGTGACATGGTTTATTTAATTTTATGCATGTATGTATCTATGTATGTGTTTTTGGTACTGCAGGTTGAACCCAAGGATGCTTTACTACTGAGTTACATCCCCAGCACCCCTCTCCCCCTTTTTAAAATTTTGAGATAGGATCTAACTAATTTGCTGAGGCCGGCCTCAAACTTGTCATCCTTCTGCCTCAGCTTCGGGAGTCACTTGAGATTATAGGCATGAGCCACCATGCCTAGCTTCATGACACAGGTTTAATTGGTGAATAGTAAGAAAATTTAGAAATCCAGGCATGTTAATAATCTACTACTTCCACCTGAACACAGGGGAGCAGTTCCTGTCCCTAGCCTCCTTCAGCTTCTGGGAGAAAGGGCCATCAACTGCCTTAGCTTCTTTGTCTATGACGTCAGACCACTTTTTTTTTTTTTTCCCTGTGTGAAACAGAACTAAAAGATTAGGGAAATTGTCAAGTTTGTTATCTCCCTTTATTTTTCTTCTTTATTAGTTCTAATCAGTTGTACATGACAGCATAAAGCTTTCTGATTCATTGTACACAAATGGAGCAGAGTTTTTCTCTTTTCTGGTTGTACATGAAGTAGAGTCACACCATTCATGCAATCATACATGTACCTAGGATAAGGATGGCTGTCTCATTCCACCATTTTTCCTACCCCCACACCCCCTTTCCCCTCCCCTTTGCCCCATCCAAAGTTCCTCCGCTCATCCCATGTCCCCACCATTATGGATTAACATCTACTTATCAGAGAGAACATTTGGCCTCTGGTTTTTGGGAATTGGCTTATTTCGCTTAGCATGATGTTCTCCAACTCCATCCATTTACCTGCAAATGCCATAATTTTATTCTCTTTTAATGCTGAGTAATACTCCATTGTGTGTACATACCACAGTTTCTTTATCCATTCATATACAGAAGGGCATTTAGGTTGGTTCCACAGTTTAGCTATTGTGAATTATACAGCTATAAACATTGAAGTGGCTGCATCACTGTAGTGTGCTGTTTTTAAGTCTGTATAGACTGAGGAGTGGGTAGCTGGGTCAAATGGTGGTTCCATTCCAAGTTTTCTAAGGAATCTCCATACTGCTTTCCAGATTGGATGCACCAATTTGCAGTCTCACCAACAGTGTATGAGTGTGTCTTTTCCCCCACATCCTCGCCAACACTAATTGTTTGTATTCTTGATAATTGCCATTCTGACTGGCGTGACATGAAATCTTACAGTAGTTTTGATTAGCATTTCTCCAATTACTAGAAATGTTGAACACTTTTTCATATATTTGTTGATCAATTGTATATCTTCTTCTGAGAAGTGTCTGTTTAGCTCCTTAGCCCATTTATTGATTGTTTGTTTTTTGGGTGTTAAGTTTTTTGAGTTCTTTATATACCTGGAGATTAGTGCTCTATCTGATGTGTGTGTGGCAAAAATTTGCTCCCAAAATATAGGCTCTCTGTCCATCTCATTGATTGTTTCTTTCGCTGAGAAGAAGCTTTTTAGTTTGAATCCATCCCATTTATTGATTTTTTATTTTATTTCTTTTGCTTTAGGAGTCTTGTTAAGGAAGTTGGGGCCTTATCTTACGTGATGAAGATTTGGACCTACTTTTTCCTTTATTAGGTGCAGGGTCTCTTGTCTAATTCCTAGGTCCTTGATCCACTTTGAGTTTTGTGCATGATGAGAGATAAGGGTTTAGTTTCATTTTGCTTCATATGGATTTCCAGTTTTCCCAGCACCGTTTGTTGAAGAGGCTATTTTTTCTCCAATGTATGGTTTTGGTGCCTTTGTCTAGTATGAGATAATTATATTTATGTGGGTTTGTCTGTGTCTTCTATTCTGTACCATTGCTCTACATGTCTCTTTTGGTGCCAATAGCATGCCATTTTTGTAACCATAGTTTTGTAGTATAGTTTAAGGTCTGGTATTGTGATGACTCTTGCTTTCACTCTTCTTGCCTCTTGCTTTCACTCTTCTTGCTAAAGATTTCTTTGGCTATTCTGGGTCTCTTATTTTTCTAAATGAATTTCATGATTGCTTTTTCTATTTCTATAAGGAATGACATTGGGATTTTAATTGGAATCACATTGAATCTATATAGCGCTTTGGGTAATATGGTCATTTTGACAGTATTGATTCTGCCTATCCAAGAGCATGGGAGATCTTTCCATCTTCTAAAGTCTTGTTCAATTTCTTTCTTTAGTGTTCTGTAGTTTTCATTGTAGAGGTCTTTCAGCCAACTGTTCAAACCATGCTGAGAATAGGCCCACATCTCTCTTTTTTTCTGTCACTTCCTTTTCATTGATGATAAATATAACTTGCCCATGTGGTGAGGTGAAGTTATTCTGAACCTATTCTGGTTCTGGAGGCTGCCAGATTTGTGAATTTTTCCTTGCTCAATAAAACTCTGTTGCCTTTAACATGTCCAAGGTTTCATTCTATAGAACCCTGTGAGGTAGTGGGATGGGCAGGTGGCCCTCCTCTTCTTCCTCTCTGACAGGTGTCCTATCTCTCCTTTCACAACTCTTGTCCCAGGAAAAGTCCACCCTGCTCTGTTCCAGAATAGCATCTGTAGATCTAGAAGTATCACCCTTGCCTATGACTGATGCACAAACCAGCAAGTGACCCAGCTAGTAAGATGTGCGGGGGAGGTTTGCCATGGAGCTCCTGAACATATTCTTCCGCAAGAGAAGAAGTGGTCTGGCTTGTTCCCCTGGACTTCACTGTAGCACCCAGAATATCGTAGCCACCTTGCTACTGCCAGAGGTGAGGCAATTACTGAACAAGAGAAATGGAAGATAAAAACGAGGTTCACAAACTGGGATCCTAAAGTAGAATAAGATATACTCCATGTTTCTAAAAATATGTCCAAATTGACTCTACTGTCATGTATAACTAAAAAGAACAGAAAGAAAGAAAGAAAGAAAGAAAGAAAGAAAGAAAGAAAGAAAGAAAGAAAGAAAGAAAGAAAGAAAGGAAAGAAGGAAGGAAGGAATGAAGGAAGAGAAAACAAGGTTCCTTGATGTGATCATGTGATGTGATCATGTGACTGAGCAATGGACAGCCATTGACATTTTGAGCAGAATAATTTTTTGTTGTGAGGAACTGCTGTCAGCATTTCAAGATCTTTAATATCTATGTGCTCTGCTTTCAAAATGCTGCTGGCAGCCCAGAAAAATTGAAAAAGCAATCACAGGTAAATTTTATCATAATCTAATAAAAAATTAAAAGCCATTGTAGCATCCAGCATTATTTTAATCGAATTCATTACAATGCTTGAATTCCTCTCTTTGGCTCCCTTTAGCCACCTGATCTTATTTTGGCATAAATAAGATTCTTATTTTGATTCTTCCTTTGGTATGTTGTCTTTCATATCCATCCTTTCCTTCTCTAGCTCACTGTTACCAACCTAGGGTGACCCTCCTCCAGTCCTTTGGCACAGCCCTGATGGAGGACTCTTACCCAATCCCTGCTTTGATGCCAACCATACACACCTACCAAGTGCCAGACACTGTTATAGGTGCTGGGGACATAGTTGTCAGTAAAACAGACACAGATCCCTTCCTTCAGAGAGCTCATATCCTGGTGTCTTTGGAATGAAAAACAAACTATAAAAATAAATACATTAAATACATAGTTGATGTACTTGTTATGGGAAATACAGAACTTTGAACATAGTAGATCCTTATGAGATGAGTGTTGATAGCCATTTCCCCCAGTCTCCCCTCCCCACCTTCTCCCTGCCTCAAGGTTCCCTTTCCAATGTGATTAAATAATGTCCACACAATCTAAACTCTTGAGATCAGCAGTATAAGCATCACTTGGAACATTTTGGGTATGTGACCAGATAGAGTGCTGTGCAGAAAAAACGAAGCCCAGAAATCATGAGACATTTGAACCCGTGACGTCAGGGGACACCAACAGGTGTTTTGACGTGAGTTTTCTTCCGAACGATCATGCTGCTGTACTCTAACGTTTGCACTTACCTGTGATCGATAGTTGGGGCACTGTGAAGTCAGGACAGTAAACAGTGGCTCTCCCACTGTGAGGACATGAGCAGCCACCAGGGCAGGGAGGGGTGTTTATGATCCCAAGAGTGTCTCCTGTGCCAGATATTTCTGGCGCTTCTGCAGTTGTGGGAACCTTTCGCCATGTTTACCTTTCTCTGCTCTTTGGTGACGACGTTTTCATCACATTTCAAAACAGACTGGAGCCTCAACTTTGACCTTCTATGGTGTGTGAGTGACCAGACTGCAGTATTGTAAGGCAAACACCTGTTTGTAAATAAGCAGAAACTCAAAGCCTCTGAGTCAAAATGTATGAAGCCAAGCCTAAAAGAGATCCAAGTGTGGGCAAGTGGGGTTATGTTTTACAAAAGAAAAATAAAAGTTAAAGCCACTTTCCCATAAGCCTGTGTTTCCCCTCACATCTAGCACTGTCATAATGTAGGGGGCTTCTTGTGAGATGACTTTAAATATGTGAAAGTAATTGATTCCTACAATCTTCCCATATCCAAGCATGAACAGATTAGTGCTCACAAAATTTAAGTCCTCACACTATATATTAATATTTAATAACTTTATTTTCCACTATTCTGATGGTTAAAATTTCTCAGCACAGACTGATACAAACTGGCCCAGGATTTATTTTAATATTGCTTACTTGTATTAGTAAAGTGTAAAATGATTAAGATTTGTAATTATTGCTCTTCCCAAATATCAAGTTTTCCATAAAAGTCACATAACAAATCCATGAACTTCTCTGTATGGTGAGTGGTCAGCTTCCAAGACAGTCCCCATTGATTCTTACCTCCTGGTGCTCATACCTCTCCATGACCTAAATGTAACCAAGAGGAGATGGTAGAAGTGACAGTGTGTGATTTCCAAGGCTGTCATAAAAGATTGAGTGTTCATTCACCCTGTCTTCTTCTGCTTTGTGGATGCCGGCCGCCATGTAGGGAGAACACTCAGGCAGCTCTCTGAAGCAACCAGCATCAGTATGCCAAGCATTTGAGGAAGCAGCAGAAACGCTACTAGGAAATGGATTTAAGCCTTCAGATGACTGATCTCTGGCCTTCACCTTTGCTGCGACCTCATGAGAAACGGAGCCAGAACCACCCCAAATTCCCAGCATTATACACTGTAAATAGTAACGTTTATTGTTTTTAAATTGCTAAGTTTAAGATTATGCAGCAATAGTTAATGTACTCTGAACTTTATAGTCTATATATACTTAAGAAAGGCCTATAAACATGCACATGGGAAATGTAGTGAAACTGGACAGGCTGAGGAGTAACAAGGAAATTAACAAGTTTATTTATATTGCTTTACTATTTCCTTCTGATGCATATATGTATATTTCAATGACATAGTTAAAATTAACTTAAAGCCTAAACTTGAAATGAGCCAAGATGCTTTTCAATAGGTAAGTAAATAAATAAGCTGTGCTACATCCTGACAATGAAATATTATTCAGCAATGAAATGAGCTATCAAGCCAGGAAAAAAACATGGTGGAAACTTCAATGCATGTTAATTACTAAGTGAAAGAAGCCAATCTAAAAAGACTTCATACTATATCATTCCAATTCTATGACAGTCTGGAAAATGCACGACTAGGGCAGCAATAAAAAGATCAGTGGTTGCCAAGGGGTTGGAGAGACGGAAAGATGAATAGGCAAAGCACAGAGGAATTTTAAGGTAGGGAAACTATTGTGTCATAGTGTAATGGTGGACACATGTCATGTACACTTGTCCAAACCCACAGAAGCTACAACACTAAGGGCGAATCTTAAGGTACACTGGGGACTCTGAATGACAATACGTCAGTGTATGTTCATCAGTTGTAACAAACGTACCACAGGAGAGGGGGGGAGGGGATTTATGGGAACTCTTCCTTCCACTCGATTTTTATGTAAACCTAAAACTCCTCTAAAAAATAAATTATATTAATTGTTTTTAAAACACAAAATATTTTAAAAGATGAATAAAGACATCACTACCCTAGCTAGGTACATGTATGAAGACATGAATGGTGTGACTCTATCTTGTTTACAACCAGAGAGATGGAAAATTGAGCTCTATATATGTACTATGACTTGAAATGCATTTTAAAAAATTTTAAAAGGGATGAATAAAGACAAATTTACAAGCACAGATATCACATCTAATTTTTCAGAGAACAAAATCAGATCCAGGGGAGGCAACAATTTTTGTGAGCAAGACGGAAACATTGATTTATTTGTCAATGTTATTTCTGACCACCCCATCCACCCCTGCAGTGAAAGTATGGGATAAAAGTTTAAAAATCTTGACTCTGAAACGAAGAATATCCTAAAACCTGGGACCCTTACAGGTATGTATTATTAAAACATGTCCCCAAAGACAAACACAGATTGAGAATGGACTCCTAGTGTTCCAGGATGCTCCAGGTAGAGGAGATATCCACGGTTTGGGCAAAATACAACCATAGACCTCACCACATAGCTTCAGATGACCAGAGAGGCAGATCCCACTGGAGCCACTGCCCCTGGCTCTGCAAATCAAAATCTTTGATTCGGAGGTAGTATGACCACCAGTTCTTGGGACTGGGAGCTTCCCATTTTCTGGGTCAGATTACAAACATCCTGGTGTGAAGAGAGAGACAAAGAGGCTTGTTCAGGGCCTGCGGAAGGTGAGCAACCTGAGGGTGCACCCCTCTCATCACTGGAAGAGGACCAGGACAGCAGCCCCTTAGAAGGGCTGCTAATGTTCTCTCAGATAAGCAGATGCTGACTCACAATAGGCAGGGCCGTGGGGGCTGGCGGGGAGAGGGGAGGTTCACCAGATTGGACAGGAGGAGTTGGGGAGATGGGAATGGGAAAGACAGTAGAATGGATAGGACGGAACTTTCCCATGTTCATATATGAATACACGACTAGTGAAACTCCACGTCAGGTACAACCACAAGAATGGGAACTTACACTCCATGTATGTATAATATGTCAAAACACACTCTGCAGTCATGTATAACTAAAAAGAACAACAACAACAACAAAAATTCAAGACGGGCAGTAATACAGGTTGAGTATTCCTTATCTGAAATGCTCAGGATCAGAAGTATTACATATTCAGGTTTTTTTTCAGATTTTGGAATATTTTCATATACATAATGAAATATCTTGGTGATTGGACCCAAGTGTAAACACAAAATTTATTTATGATTCATATGCACTGTATATGTATTACCTGGTGGTCACTCTACACAGTATTTTAAAATAATTTTGTGCATGAAACAAAGTCTTATGGTATGGAATTTTCCTTGTGTGGCATCATGTCACTGCTCAAAAAAGTTTGGATTTTTGGAGCATTTTGGATTTTTAGATTGGAATGCTCAATCTGTAAAGGGGTTTGTCTAGTTAGACAGATGGTTGCCCCATCAGAGTGCACAGTGGTGCTCAACTTGAGAATGGTCTGTAGAGGGAAAAATCGGGAGTATTGTCACTCACTACTTGAGCAGATATCTCCCTGGGCCAGCCTTGGGGTTGGCACTGGGGACACTGAAGGGGACAACCCAGGGTCCAGTGACTGTGGAGTTTATCTTCTAGTGGTGCTAAGGTAGTGTCCAAACAACCTGCCACACGAATAACACCTGATGGTGGCAATTTCTATGAAGACAATAAAATAAGGGGAAGGAATAGGGAAGATAGGCTGAGGGAGGTGCCATGTTGGACAGGGTAGTCCAAAGGCTGTGGGCTGGATGTGGAAGCTTGATTACAGTGCCTTCTAGAGGCCCCAGACCCCCTAAAATGCACCTGGTTCTCCCTTTGGGGTACGTTGGACCCATACTGCCCAGCCCCAGCCTATTCTGTGCACTGAATGTCTTATGGGCCCAAGGCTTCAGTGGATAAAATGGGCCTTCCCATCTTAGATTGTGCCATTTTAAGTGACTTCTTTACAAAAAATCTCAGCTGAGTGCACACCTCACTCCACTTTTAAAATCCTGTATATTGAAGGGGTTGTCCATAAGCAATTCCTTCTGAGAGATGAAAGTGAACTCAAGGGAGACTGAGTTGTAAACAAGCATGTCCAGGAGCCTAGTGGTGGACCACCCATGCCCAGCTCCTCCACAGTTGCCTTCACCTGGGGACACTCAGCACTCCATGGGCCCTACCACGGGCCCTCCCCAGGGGGGCCTACTCCATGTTTTCCACTCTTGGCTTGTGACAGGATTTGGTTTGCTCTAAATCCAGCAGGTGCACAGAATGAGATATGACTGATTCTAAAATGTGTAGCCTTTCCCTTAGGATATGAATTCAGAATCAACTAACAGTGCTGGGAATTCGTGTGCCATTTGCACATAGAGATTGATTTTGTCCTGAGAGTTGCCTAGGTCCTAGGGAGTTGGACAACTGTTTTTAGGAAGGATGAGTTTTCAGTAGAAAGGCCAGTTGGGCAGCTCAGCGGCAGCATGGAACACACAAGGCTACCAATCCTTTCTGCTGTGGTGCCTCCTTGATGCTGTCCCATTGGCCACATCTGTCTCAAGCCTTTATGAAAGAAAGATAGAACACACCTGTAATCCCAGCAACTCAGGAGGCTGAGGCAGGAGACTCCCAAGTTCAAGGCCACCTGTGTTACTTAGTGAGACCCTGTCTCAAAATAAAAAGGGTTGGGATGTAGTTCAGCGGTAGAATGCCCCTAGGTTCAATCCTCAATACCAGGTGAATTAAATAAAACAGTAGTGTAGAAGAAAAACACAGAAAGGTCATGAAATTAAGTAAAAATGATTACTAGGAAGAAGTGAAAGCAAGTGGGGCACAGTGGCGCACACCTGTAATCCCAGCACTTTGGGAGGCTGAGACAGGAGAGTCGCAAGTTCAAAGCCAGCCTCAGCAACTGAGAGACGCTAAGCAACTCAGTGAGACCCTGTCTCTACATAAAACACAAAATAGGGCTGGAGATGTGGCTCAGGGGTCGAATGCCCCTGGGTTCAATCCCTGGTTAAAAAAAAAAAGTAAAAGCAGTGTTTTAAACCAGGAGAATATAGAAGGAAGAAAAAAGAAAATGATCAATATTAAACATCAGAGTTAATTACATAAAAGTTGAGAAATACACACATATAAAAGGCCTCTATTTCTAGAGAATTACAAAGATTTTATCATCCTCAATTATGGCATACACACTTGGTCTCTGGCTGTTTCACCTCTCTCCTGGTGGTCATCTCCTTTGGTGCTTTGTAATTCTTTGTGTGTGAACTTATTTTTGTGGGATTTCTGTGGGGAAAAAAAAATGTTGCTATCGAGCAGAATAGTGTAAGGAATGGTCCTTGCTGTTTTTGTGTTACTTTTTCAGATTTTAGTTCTTGGACTATACAGGTAGTTAGATTCAGACTCCAGCCCCTCATAGACCTATACTCTTTAGCTCTTGTTACTGAACACACGTGACTTCACTTACATCTTGAAAGTGAAACATTTGGGAGATCACTAATATTTCTACTTTTATCTTATTTCTGTTGTAAGTAGAATTGACCTGTTTTTATTCTAAAACATTTCACTATTTTATATAACATAGGGTGAAATGCAATAAAGTATTCCAATAATTGTAAAAACGCTGCTTGATAGGCAAAGGTGGCAGTTAATCCAAAACTGAACTGTTGACTGACAAACTGTTTACCGCACAAAGACCAGAACACTTGTTCATGGCTGTACATGTGTATTAGTCGGGATTCTCTAGAGGAACAGAATTAACAGGATATACAATTATAAAAAGGAGATTTATTAGGTTGGCTTATGCGACCAGAAGCTGGATAATCCACAATGGCTGTCTGCAGGCTGGAGAGCTGGAAGAACCAGCAGCTGTGCAGTTCAAAAGGCTGAAGCCCCAGAACAATAGGGGTCAATGGTGCCACCCTAGTCCTAGACCAAAGGCCTCTGGGGAATCACTGGCAGAGTCCGCTTCGGAAGTGTGAAAAAGCGAGAGAAGTGATTATCCTCAGATAATCACAGCAGCAATCAAGAAAGAATCGGTTTAAGGGGCTGTAGCTCAGTGGGAGAGCTCTTGCCTAGCATGTGTGAGGCACTAGGTTTGATCCTTAGCACCACATAAAAATAAACAAATAAAATAAAGGCATTCTGTCCATACACAACTCCAAAAAAAATTTTTAAAGTTAAAAAAAATGTTTTTAAAGTTAAGAAGGATCGAGTTTGCACCTGCTGCTGTTTCCTTGTTCTTTTATTTTATCCAACCCATCATCCTATTGGATGGTGCTGTACATGCTTAGGGAGGGTCTCCATGTCATTTGGCTATCCCACATGCCAATCATTCCTAGACACTCCCACATTGACACACCCATAAGCCTCTTAATCCTTAGCATCTGTCTCTCTCTTTTTTCTTTTTTTGTATTGAGGATTGAACTCAGGGGTACTTAACCACTGAGCCACATCCCCAGCCCTATTTTTGTGTTTTATTTAGAGACAGGGTCTCACTGAGTTGCTTAGCGCCTCGCCATTGCTGAGGCTGGCTTTGAACTCGCAATTCTCCTCAGTCTCCCAAAGTGCTGGGATCACAGGTGTGCACCACCTCCCAGATCATGGCATCTCTTAATTCATCTCTTAATTGGACTATACAGGTAGTTAGATTCAGACTCAAGCCCAACTCGAGTTGACAATTCAAATTGACCATTACAACATGAAATGTGGTTAATGGGTGTTAAAGGACAACATAGAACATATACTTTGTGTGGTATTTGGCACATTGTAATTGATGACTGCTTATAAATCATATTTGGGATAAAAGAGAAAAAAGCTAAAAGCTAAAGCCTGAGAAATAAGTTAAAATCATGAGATTAGAAGAATTGAGGGACTAAGAAAGAATTGAACATTGAGTTAAAAGCAAAATAATGCCCCCCCAATAAAAATACCTAATTTTGTTTTAAATAATAAAACTAAACATTTAAGGCAAGAGAGATACAATGATACAATAGATAGTAAAAGAAATATTATAATTCATAAAAGGCATAAAAAGTATACTACCCAGAGACACTTAATAATAAATATATAGACTCAAGTCCATACATTTGAGAAAAACAAAATTCTACTGAGAGGAACAAAAAAATAAACGAAAAGACCTACCTGGTTCACAGATAGGAGGAAACAATAGTTAAGAGATGTCAATCCTTCCTTGTGAATCCACATATTTATTGTGATCTCTATAAAGTAAAAATATTTGGGAGAACTACATAGTGAAATTCATGTAAAAATATAAGAATAGCCAAGAAAATTCCGTGGAGGAAAGGATGAATAGGAGATTGATTTCAATGCACATTGTTACTATTTATAGGTTGGTCCTGGCATTCAAATTAGCACACAGATCAATGGAACAGAATAGAGAATCTAGAAATAAATGCAAATGTCTATGGGTATTATGTATATATGTGTACACACACATATTGGAATGCTAAAGTATTTTTTCTGGCTTATGGGAGACTGCCTATGTTAGCTCTCTGTTACAAACATCTGAGATAATCAGTATAAAAAAAGGAAAGGTTTATCTGGACTCCCAATTTGGGAGGTTTCAGTGCAGGATTGTTTGGCTCCATTGCTTTGGGGCCTGTGATGAGACAGCACATCATGGTGATGAGTGCATGATGGAGCAAAGATGCTCACCTCATGGCGAACAGGAAGCAAAGAGAGGAAGCAGAAGGGGCTAAGATTCCACAATTCCCTTGAAGTTAAGTCCCAGTGCCTTAACTTCCTCCCATTGCCTCTTAAAGGTTTCACCACTTCCCAGTAGCTCCATGGGTTGGAGACCAAACTTTTAAGACATGACCTGTGGGGAATACTTATTCAAAGCTTAGCACTGCCCTTCCTGGGTCTACTGGCTCAGAGATAGCAAGGGCTCAGCAGGGAGCATGCCCTTGATATGAAACTCATCGGTCCAAAGCCATCCTCCTCTGTTTGGCCCAGATAACAGGAGGCCATGTTTATCTGCCTTGATCATCCCGGGAACAGGTGCCAGGCATCAGATACCACCCTGCTAGCTGTATCCCACCACGGATATTCCCACTAGCCAGTTCTAAGCCGTTCACCTCACCCTGCTTTGTCCTTCCTGGAAACCCCAGTTAAAGAGCTGGCCTGGGCTCTCCACTCACTGATGTCTCACCTGCCTCTGACCACCCTGTGGCCTCTTTGCATAGGACACCATGTTTCCCATCCTCTAGAATCACTTAAAAATACTTCTGATAGCTGGGTGCGGTGGTACACGGCTGTCATCCTAGCAGCTCGGTAGGTGGAGGCAGGAGGATCACAAGTTCAAAGCCAGCCTCAGCAACTTAGCAAGGTCCTGTCTCAAAATAAAAAACAAAAGAGATGGAGATGATTTGGCTCAGTGGTTAAGTGCCTCTGGATTCAGTCCCCTGGTACAAAAAATAAACAAACAAAAAAACCCACCCACCCAAAAAAACAACCTTCTGATATAATTAGTTGTCTATTAGTGGGGCTCTCCCCCTCAAACCTAATCTCAAAATAAATTCCAAATAGAGTAAAATGTTTAATGCAAACACTGAAGCCCAAAGGAACAAAAAGAAAGTAGGAAAAAAATATTTGGCTGCAGAAGACCTGACTTAAGCAAGAAACAAAAACCAAAAGCCATACATGAATTCACTTGCAAAGCATAACAGTGAATTTTCCTGCATAAAAATTTTAAATGTCCTCAGGGCAAAAACTATAATAAACAAAACCAAAATACAACCAACACACAGGGAATATATTTCCAGCACCTATAAAAAAAGGGTGCCCTCCCTGGAGGATAATATGATGATATTTAGCAGTGTTTCCTTTTTTCTTTTTCAGACCTGGGCTGGAACCTGTGTTCTCTCATATGCTAGGCAAATGCTCTACTGCTGAGCTATACCCCCAGGCATGTCAGCATTTTCAAAGTAAATAGCTTTGACCTAACAACTCCACTTTTACAACCTGATCCCATAGTTTCATGTGTATGTAATATTTTACCAAAGCACTGTTCGTAATAGGAAAAAAAGACCAGAAACAACCCGATGTTTTATAAAAAGAGCACAGGTTCAGTATGCTGTGGTAAGTTCTTACTTGATGTCACAGCACAGCCCTTACAAATATTGGGGTAGCTCTTTATATGCCCATATGGAACAATCCCCAAGATATGGAAGAGAGAAAGGTCAGAATTGTGTGAACAACGTTTCTATTGGTGCCATACAGGATGAGGGGCAGCTTGTTCCTGCACAGAGAAGGAAACTTCTGGAAGGAAACTTAAGAAGCCACTATCACTGTTGCCTCTGGAGACAGAGACTAGGAAATCAGAGGTCTTGCTTGCTTTTCACTGCACATGCTTTTTATCATTTCCAATTTTCATCATGTGTTTTTTATTACTTTTTCAATTAAAAGCAGTTAATTAAAAAAACCAGGGAAAACAACTTGGAAGCAAGGAAGTGTTACCTTAAAAGAATATAAAAGAAATTAAAGCAGAAAGGAAAAATGGAAAACAAAAAGCAAGCATTAAAGCAATTTGATATAGTTGAATGGAATGGAGACCAAGGATATAAAAACAAATAAAGCGTTGATAAAAATAGGAAAAATACGAGGAAAAAAAAAAAGGCTGAATGGAAGAGAGGCAGCTGGAGGCAGATAAAGCAGAGTCTTCTGTGGAGTCCATAGGCTGGACACCTGGTGCCCAATGAGTCCCCCTGGAGATTCCTGAAGCTGAGCCACACTGAGCCCAGCTAAGGTCAGAGGTGAAAATGCACATCAGAGACAAGAGGGGTCCAGGTTGGTGGGTGGGTGAGGACCTGTGTGGTGGATGCTGGAGACTCCCCAAGGCCACCACTCTGGCACGTGGCTGTGGTCCAGAGGACGATGGCTGAGTGTGGGAGCTTATGTTGGTGTGACCTTGGTGTATCCTGCTCCATGGACATGAGTGTGCTTGGCCAGGGTGTTGAGGGCGCAGGTCTGGGTAAGAGCTGGCACAGTTCAGGGAGGTCTTGCAGATCTGGACCAGCATCCACCGCAGGTGTACAGGAACCATGTTGTTCAGTAGCGACCCCATGTGGCAAAGAGAAGCAGTGGGTGGCTGCAGTGGTCTCATGGAACTCCTGCTGTCTCCTCATTCCACGGAGAGCCCCAAGTGGATGCTTCAGAGGGTGGAATCTGAAAAAGGGGACACCTGGCCTTGGGTACACAAACAATAAAGGAGATGCTGTTGTATCAGGAACCTAATGTAGAACAGGTCATATAAATAACCGAATAAGCAAAAGTGAACGTATCATCGGGTGCAAGGGAAGTTTGACTTCCAAAGCCAGTGAGTCCCAGTTGTCTTCCACGCTCTCTTCTCTTTTGGTCCCAGTTGGAGTGAGAGAGGGCAGGGAGGACAAGGAAAGAAAGAGGCAAGGCCTGGAGCGCCCCCTTCAGGTTGAAGGTGTGCCGCTTTAACATTCATCACAGGATGGGACAGCCGTTCTCAACGTGGGTCCTCACAGACCCCTGAAGTCTTTTGGGGAAGGAGGAAGAGGTGGCGAGGTTGGCACTATGTTCGCTACAGTGCTAATTCGTTATGTCCCTTTCTCACTGAGGACGTTTGTACTGATGTGGAAGAACAACGTAGGGGAGGCATGTTAAAAGTATACAAGCGTTATTTAAAATTATGCTAGATAAACCAATAACAATTATCAAATCTCGACCCCTGAGGGCACGTTTTTAATATTCTGGATGACAAAACAGGAATTACATAGAAGGCACTTCTGCTGCTGAGTCTGATGGTTGCCTCGAGGAGAAGCGCAGGCGGGATGGAGCTGCGAGTTGAGCTGGAGCTTCTTCATGAACCACTTTTTCACTTGCCGGAAAGACAGCTCTGATTCTTCTAAGTTGGGCAATTGGTGGACATTTTCCTGAAAATAATCCAAGTGAGCCTCTTTCTTCAATGAAAAAAACTGAAAGGCCGTGTTGCTGATGTTGAGATCTGGACTTGGGAGGAAGCGTGGTAATTGCGAAGAGCTTGTAAGCTTCACCGTATCTGAGGACGTCAACAGAGAGGCAAATGTGATTTTTGAATCGGGTAATGAAAGGTGCGTCCATGTTTTGAAGGTCCTCATTTTTCAACGAACCATGTTTTCCAAATGATCAGCACATGATGTTATAAAATCATGCAGGAATGAGAGATCTTTACCAAGTCCAAGATAAGCCAACTGAAATAGAACAGTCTGGAAAGTCTGCTGCTAAGATTTCAACTCCCCCTGTAAAGAAACTGCATCCAGTGGAGTTTCAATGGCGTGTTGGAGAACACTGTCTACAGTCATCTGAAAAGGTTACTTAAAATACTCCTTCCTTTGCCGACTAATTTTCTTCATGAGGCTGGATTTTCTTCCTATCATTTAAGCAGAACATATATCACAACTGATTGAACACAGAAGGAGATATGAGAACCCCGCTGTCTTTTTAAAAGCCAATCATTAGTCTGGTTTGCAAAAAAAAAAAAAAAAAGTGAAGCATTGCTATCCTTCTTACATTTTTGTTTTAGTGCAGTTTTTCACTGAAGTGATTCAGTGTGGCATGGAATGCCACTATTTTCACTTGAAAAAATGTATACACACACACACACATACACACACATATATATATACATATACATATTTTTGTGATGCTGGGGATTGAACCCAGGGCTTCAAGCATGTTAATCAAGTGCTGTACATTCCCAGCCAAATAAATATATATTTTAAATATTTCTCATTTTCTTTTCTTTTCTTTCTTTCTTGGTTTTCTCCTCCCCCCACCCCCTTTGTCTTTTCTTTTTTTGGAAGTGGGGATTGAACCCAGGGCTTTACAAATGTGAGGCAAATGCTTTGCCACTGAGCTACATCCTAGCCCCTTGGTTTCTAATATGATAAATTTTAATGGACATAACCCACATAACAAAAGCTTCTTGAGATGTTCAATAGCAAAAACCATGACAAAAATAATAAAGGAGCCGGGTGTGGTGGCTCACACTTGTAATCCCAGAATTTTGGGAGGCTGAGACAGGAGAATCACAAGTTCAAAGCCAGCCTCAGCAATGGTGAGGTGCTAAGCAACTCAGTGAGACCCTGTCTCCATATAAAAACACAAAATAGGGCTAGAGACATGGCTCAGTGGTTGAGTACCCCTGAGTTCAATCCCTGGTGCCAAATAATAATCATAAATGACTCTTAAGACCAAAAGCATCAAGGGCCACTGAGAGTAATACTGGTAGGTGTATCTGACAGGATGCACACGGTTTTCAGGTGTTCCAAGGCCACCTTTGGCCCTGTTCAAGCCCTCTGAAGTCACAAGTTGACCCTCTGAACAGACGCTGGTATAGGGTCTAGAAGGCTCAGCTCAGGATCTCTCTGCTTAGAAACTATCTCTGGACCTGGCAGGTTTAGGATGGTAATGTGTTGGGTACTTAAATGGCAGTCAAGAACATGAAATGATTTTCAGTGAGCCAAGGGATTCAAGGGTGAGAACTATTAAGTGGTATCTCTGTTACTCTAACAGAATACCTGAGATTGGGTAATTTAGAAAGAAAAATAATTTAGGGATTCTGGTTTCAGTGTCCAATGGCTTAATGAATACTGCTCTATTGTATCAGGGCACCTATTACTGCTGGCAGGAAGCTCATTTCTTTGCTTATGTGACTGTTGCAAATCTAACAAAAGTCCTCACCTATTGTGTTCTAGAGAAATCTATCTAATATTTTTGCCAAAGGTTTGTTGATGTTTATTTTATAGGGAGTGGCTTCTCTCTTCTTTGGTTTTGGTCTATTTGGGATGCTGTAACAAATACCATAGACCAGTGGCTAAAGAGAACAGAAATCTATTGCCCACAAATCTGGTGGCTGGAAAGTCTAAAATCAAGAGATTTGGTATCTGGTAAGTTCTTGATTCATGGATGGCACCTTCTCACAGTGTTCTCACATGGCAGAAGGCGGAGACAACTCTCTGGGGTCCCTTTTATAGGGCATTAATCCTACTCAGAGAGCTCTATCCTCATGACCTAAGACCCCACCTCCAAATACCATCACACTAGGAGTTAGGTTTTAATATATGAGTTTTTGGAGTGATAAGAACATTCACTTGGTAGCACCTTTAATATCTTTCTTCCCCTCCTCCCCTTTCCCCCTTGTCTGCCTCCCTGCCTTTCCCTCTCTTCCTTCATCCCTCCCTCCTCTCCTTGCCCACTTGCCCGGTTTTCATGACCCTGAGGCTGAGTCAGAGAATTCTCCCTGTCGCCAGCCATCTCTATTTCTGGATTCTGTTAGTGAACTGGGGTGGAGGAAAGGGTTATCTGGCTCAATCTCTAGTACAAAAAAGAATTTCCTAATTTGGGGTAGGAGCTGACCATGGGAAACCATACTGTCAGAGACAGGTCTTCATGACATTTCCTGTTTAATATCATCTTAAAAATTCTCCCATCCCCACCATCTGCAGAGGATCCAAGGAGATGCCTGCTTAACCGTTTTGTCTCCAAAGCAGGGAGTACTTCATTAGCACCAAGGTAAGTAGGACCATCTTGCCCAGCTTTATACATACATAATCATATGACTTTTAGTTTCTGTGGCTGCATAAGATGAAGAGGCAGCAGCTGATAGTGTGGGTTTTTTTCTCCTTTTCTTTTTTTTTTTTTTTTCCTTTTCCTTTTTCTTTTCTTTTTT